>JAUNZM010000987.1:0-45019 GCA_033459285.1 Clamator glandarius
AGACTATTCTACAGCACCGCAGGACCCTTCTAAAATCCCCCAGACCCTTCTAGAACACCCCAGGACCCTTCTAAAAGACCCCAGACGATTCTAGAGCCCCTCAGGACTCTTCTAAATGCCCCCAGACACTTCTAGAGAGCCCAGGGCCCGTGTAAAAGCACCCAGACCCTTCTAGAGAACCCCAGGACCCCTCTAAAACCTCCCAGACCCTTCTAGACCCTCCCCGGATCTTTCTAAAAGGCCCCAGACCCTTCTAGAGCCCCCCAGGACCATTCTCAAAGACTCCAGACCCTTCTAGAGCCCCCAGGACCCTTCTAAAAGCCCCCAGACCCTTCTAGATCCTCCCCGTATCATTCTAAATGCCCCCAGACCCTTCTAGAGGACCCCAGGACCCTTCTAAAAGCCGCCAGACCCTTCTAGAGCCTCCCCGGATCATTCTAAAAGCCCATAGACGCTTCTAGATGCCCCCAGGACCATTCTAAAACCCTCCAGACATTTGTAGAGCCTCCCAGGACCCTTCTAAACGCCCCCAGACCCTTCTAGAACCTCCCCGGATCCTTCTAAAAGTACCCAGACCCATCTGGATCCTCCCAGGACCCTTCTAAAAGACCCCAGACCCTTCTAGAGGCCCCAAGAACCCTTCTAATAGCCCCCCAGACCCTTCTAGAGCCCCTCAGGACTCTTCTAAAAGCCCCCAGACCCTTCTAGAGCCTCCCAGGACCTTTCTAAAAGCCCCCAGACAATTCTAGACCTCCCGAGGACCCTTCTAAAATCACCCAGACCATTCTAGAGGCTCCCAGTGCCCCTCTAATGGTCCCCAGACCCTTCTAGAGCCCCCAAGGACCCTTCTAAAAGGGCCCCAGACCCTTCTATAGCCACCTAGGACCATTCTAAAAGCACCCAGACCCTTCTAGAGGCCCCCAGGACCCGTCTAAAATACCCCAGACCCTTCTAGAGCCCCCCAGGACCCTTCTAAATGCCCCCAGACTCTTGTAGAGCCCCCAGGACCCTTCTAAAAGCATCCAGACTATTCTAGAGGACCGCAGGACCCTTCTAAAATCCCCCAGACCCTTCTAGAACACCCCAGGACCCTTCTAAAAGAGCCCAGACGATTCTAGAGCCCCCCAGGACTCTTCTAAATGCCCCCAGACACTTCTAGAGAGCCCAGGGCCCGTCTAAAAGCACCCAGACCCTTCTAGAGAACCCCAGGACCCTTCTAAAACCTCCCAGACCCTTCTAGACCCTCCCCGGATCTTTCTAAAAGCCCCCAGACCCTTCTAGAGCCCCCCAGGACCATTCTCAAAGACTCCAGACCCTTCTAGAGAACCCCAGGACCCTTCTAAAAGCCCCCAGACCCTTCTAGATCCTCCCCGTATCATTCTAAATGCCCCCAGACCCTTCTAGAGGACCCCAGGACCCTTCTAAAAGCCGCCAGACCCTTCTAGACCCTCCCCGGATCATTCTAAAAGCCCATAGACGCTTCTAGATGCCCCCAGGACCATTCTAAAACCCTCCAGACATTTGTAGAGCCTCCCAGGACCCTTCTAATTCCCCCAGACCCTTCTAGACCATCCCCGGATCCTTCTAAAAGCACCCAGACCATTCTAGAGCCTCCCCGGACCCTTCTAAAAGGCCGCAGACAATTCTAGAGGCCCCCAGGACCCTTCTAAAAGAACCCAGAGACTTCTAGATGCACCCAGGACCATTCTAAAAGCAGTCACACCCTTCTAGAGCCCACCAGGACCCTTCTAAAAGCCGCCAGACCCTTCTAGAACCCCCCGGGACCCTTCTAAAAGCCCCCAGACTCTTCTAGAGACCCGCAGGACCCTTCTAAATGCACCCAGACCCTTCTAGGTTCTCCCAGGACCCTTCTAAAAGCCCCCAGACCCTTCTAGAGCTCCCCAGGACCCGTCTAAAATACCCCAGACCCTTCTAGAGGTCCCCAGGGCCCCTCTAGTGGTACCCAGACCCTTCTAGAGCCCCCATGGACCATTCTAAAAGCCCCCAGACCCTTCAAGAGCTCCCCAGAACCCTTCTAAAATCCCCCAGACCCTTCTAGAGGCCCCTAGGGCCCCTCTAATGGTCCCCAGACCCTTCTAGAGCCCCCAAGGACCCTTCTAAATGCCCCCAGACCCTTCTAGAGACCCGCAGGACCCTTCTAAAAGACCCCAGACCCTTGTAGACCATCCCTGGATCCTTCTAATAGCCCCCAGACCCTTCTAGAGCCCCCCAGGACCCTTCTAAAAGTCCCCAGACCCTTCTAGACCCTCCCCGGATCCTTCTAAAAGCACCCAGACCCTTCTAGAGCCTCCCAGGACCCTTATAAATTCACTCAGACCATTCTAGAGCCCCACAGGACCCTTAGAAAAGCCCCCAGAGACTTCTAGATGGCCCCAGGACCATTCTAAAAGCCCTCACACCCTTCTAGAGCCCACCAGGACCCTTCTAAAAGATGCCAGACCCTTCTAGAGCCCCCCAGGACCCTTCTAAATGCTCCCAGACCCTTCTAGAGACCCGCAGGACCCATCTAAATGCCCCCAGACCCTTCTAGAGTTTCCCAGGACCCTTCTAAAAGCCCCCAGAGCCTTCTAGATGCCCCCAGGACCATTCTAAAAGCCCTCACACCCTTCTAGAGCACCCCAGGACCCTTCTAAAAGCCCCGAGACCCTTCTAGAGCACCCCAGGACCCTTCTAAAAGCCCCCAGACCCTTCTAGAGACCCGCAGGACTGTTCTAAATGCCCCCAGACCCTTCTAGAGTCTCCCAGGACCCTTCTAAAAGCCCCCAGACCATTCTAGAGCCCCCCAGGACCCTTCTAAAATACCCCAGACCCCTCTAGAGGCCCCCAGGACTCCTCTAGTGGTCCCCACACCCTTCTAGAGCAACCAAGGACCCTTCTAAAAGCCCCCAGACCCTTCTAGAGAAACGCAGGACCCTTCTAAAAGCCCCCAGACCCTTCTAGATTACCCCAGGACCTTTGTAAAAGCCCCCAGACCCTTCTAGAGCTCCTCCGGACCCTTCTAAAATCCCCCAGACCCTTCTAGAGGACCCCAGGGCTCCTCTAATGGTCCCCAGACCCTTCTAGAGCCACCAAGGACCCCTTCTAAATGCCCCCAGAGCCTTCTAGACCCTCCCCGGATCCTTCTAAAATCCCCCAGACCCTTCTAGAGCCCCCCAGGACCCTTCTAAAAGCACCCAGACCCTTCTAGAGCCTCCACGGACCATTCTAAAAGCCCCCGGACCCTTCTAGAGCCCCCCAGGACCCATCTAAAAGCCCCCAGACCCTTCTACAGCCCCACAGGACCCTTCTAAAAGCCCCCAGACCCTTCTAGAGCCACCCAGGACCTTTCTGAAAGCACCCAGACCCTTCTAGAGGCCCCCAGGACCCTTCTGAAAGCACCCAGACCCTTCTAGAGCTCCCAAGGACCTTTCTAAAAGCCGCCAGA
This sequence comes from Clamator glandarius, assembly GCA_033459285.1. Lineage (NCBI taxonomy): Eukaryota > Metazoa > Chordata > Aves > Cuculiformes > Cuculidae > Clamator > Clamator glandarius. The sequence continues at coordinate 3,446 of JAUNZM010000987.1, forward strand.
CACTTCTAGAGCCTCCCCGGATCCTTCTAAAATCCTCCAGACATTTGTAGAGCCCCCCAGGACCCTTCTAAAAGCACCCAGACCCTTCTAGACCATCCCCGGATCCTTCTAAAACCACCCAGACACATCTGGATACTCCCAGGACCTTTCTAAAAGCCCCCAGACCATTCTAGATGACCCAGGACCCTTCTAAAAGCCCCCAGACCCTTCTAGAGCCCCCCCGGACACATCTGAAAGCCCCCAGACCCTTCTAGAGCCCCCAGGACCCTTCTAAATGACCCCAGACCCATCTAGAGCCCCCCAGGACTCTTCTAATAGACTCCAGACCATTCTAGAGGCCCCCAGGACCCTTCTGAATGCCCCCAGACCCTTCTAGAGCCCCCCAGAACTCTTCTAAAAGCCTCCAGACCCTTCTAGAGGCCACCAGGACCCTTCTAAAAGCCCCCAGACCCTTCTAGAGACACCCAGGACCCTTCTAAAAGCACCCAGACACTTCTAGCGCCCTCAGGACCCTTCTAAAAGCCCCAAGACCCTTCTAGAGCTCCCCAGGACCCTTCTAAAAGCCCCCAGACCCTTCTAGAGGCCCCCAGGACCCTTTTAAAAGCACCCAGACCCTTCTAGAGCCCCACAGGACCCTTCTAAAAGCCCCCAGACCCTTCTAGACCCTCCCCGAATCCTTCTAAAAGCAACCAGACCCTTCTAGAGCCTCCCAGGACCCTTTTAAAATCCCTCAGACACTTCTAGAGGCCCCCAGGACCCTTCTAAAAGCCATCAGAGTTTTCGAGATGCACCCAGGACCCTTCTAAAAGATCTCACACCCTTCTAGAGCCCCCCAGGACCATTCTAAAAGAACCCAGACCCTTCTAGAGACCCGAAGGACCCTTCTAAAAGCACTCAGACCCTTCTAGAGTCTCCCAGGACCCTTCTAAAAGCACCCAGACCCTTCTAGAGCTCCCCAGGACCTATCTAAACTACCCCAGACCCTTCTAGAGCCCCCCAGGACCATTCTAAATGTCCCCAGACCCATCGAGAGCCCCCCAGGACTCTTCTAAAAGCATCCAGACCCTTCTAGAGGCCCCCAGGACCCTTCTGAATGCCCCCAGACCCTTCTAGAGCCCCCCAGAACTCTTCTAAAAGCCTCCAGACCCTTCTAGAGGCCACCAGGACCCTTCTGAAAGCCCCCAGACCCTTCTAGAGACACCCAGGACCCTTCTAAATGCACCCAGACACTTTTAGCGCCACCCAGGACCCTTCTAAAAGACCCCAGACCCTTCTAGAGCTCCCCAGGACCCTTCTAAAAGCACCCAGACCCTTCTAGAGCCCCACAGGACCCTTCTAAAAGCACCCAGACCCTTCTAGAGCCCCCCAGGACCCTTCTAAAAGCACCCAGACCCTTCTAGAGCCCCACAGGACCCTTCTAAATGCCCCCAGACTCTTCTAGACCCTCCCCGAATCCTTCTAAAAGCACCCAGACCATTCCAGAGCCTCCCAGGACCCTTCTAATATCCCTCAGACACTTCTAGAGGCCCACAGGACACTTCTAAAAGCCCCCAGAGCCTTCTAGATGCCCCCAGGACCATTCTAAAAGCCCTCACACCCTTCTAGAGCACCCCAGGACCCTTCTAAAAGCACCCAGACCCTTCTAGAGCCCCACAGGACCCTTCTAAAAGCACCCAGACCCTTCTAGAGCCCCCCAGGACCCTTCTAAAAGCACCCAGACCCTTCTAGAGCCCCACAGGACCCTTCTAAATGCCCCCAGACTCTTCTAGACCCTCCCCGAATCCTTCTAAAAGCACCCAGACCATTCCAGAGCCTCCCAGGACCCTTCTAAAATCCCTCAGACACTTCTAGAGGCCCACAGGACACTTCTAAAAGCCCCCAGAGCCTTCTAGATGCCCCCAGGACCATTCTAAAAGCACTCACACCCTTCTAGAGCACCCCAGGACCCTTCTAAAAGCCCCCAGACCCTTCTAGAGCCCCCCAGGACCCTTCTAAAAGCCCCCAGACCCTTCTAGAGTCTCCCAGGACCCTTCTAAAAGCCCCCAGACCCTTCTAGAGCTCCCCAGGACCATTCTAAAATACCCCAGACCCCTCTAGAGGCCCCCAGGGCTCCTCTAGTGGTCCCCACACCCTTCTAGAGCCCCCAAGGACCCTTCTAAAAGCCCCCAGACCCTTCTAGAGACACGCAGGACTCTTCTAAAAGCCCCCAGACCCTTCTAGAGCCTCCCAGGACCTTTCTAAAAGCCCCCAGACAATTCTAGACCTCCCGAGGACCCTTCTAAAATCACCCAGACCATTCTAGAGGCTCCCAGTGCCCCTCTAATGGTCCCCAGACCCTTCTAGAGCCCCCAAGGACCCTTCTAAAAGCCCCCAGACCCTTCTAGAGCCACCTAGGACCATTCTAAAAGCACCCAGACCCTTCTAGAGGCCCCCAGGACCCTTCTAAAATCCCCCAGACCCTTCTAGAGCCCCCCAGGACCCTTCTAAATGCCCCCAGACCCTTGTAGAGCCCCCCAGGACCCTTCTAAAAGCATCCAGACTATTCTAGAGGACCGCAGGACCCTTCTAAAATCCCCCAGACCCTTCTAGAACAACCCAGGACCCTTCTAAAAGACCCCAGACGATTCTAGAGCCCCTCAGGACTCTTCTAAATGCCCCCAGACACTTCTAGAGAGCCCAGGGCCCGTGTAAAAGCACCCAGACCCTTCTAGAGGCCCCCAGGACCCTTCTAAAACCTCCCAGACCCTTCTAGACCCTCCCCGGATCTTTCTAAAAGGCCCCAGACCCTTCTAGAGCCCCCCAGGACCATTCTCAAAGACTCCAGACCCTTCTAGAGCCCCCAGGACCCTTCTAAAAGCCCCCAGACCCTTCTAGATCCTCCCCGTATCATTCTAAATGCCCCCAGACCCTTCTAGAGGACCCCAGGACCCTTCTAAAAGCCGCCAGACCCTTCTAGAGCCTCCCCGGATCATTCTAAAAGCCCATAGACGCTTCTAGATGCCCCCAGGACCATTCTAAAACCCTCCAGACATTTGTAGAGCCTCCCAGGACCCTTCTAAACGCCCCCAGACCCTTCTAGAACCTCCCCGGATCCTTCTAAAAGTACCCAGACCCATCTGGATCCTCCCAGGACCCTTCTAAAAGACCCCAGACCCTTCTAGAGGCCCCAAGAACCCTTCTAATAGCCCCCCAGACCCTTCTAGAGCCCCTCAGGACCCTTCTGAAAGCCCCCAGACCCTTCTAGAGCACCCCAGGACCCTTCTAAATGCCCCCAGACCTTTCTAGAGGCCCCCAGGATCCTTCTAAAATACCCCAGACCCTTCTAGAAACCCCCAGGACCCTTCTAAATGCCCCCAGACCAATCTAGAGCCCCCCAGGACTCTTCTAAAAGCATCCAGTCCCTTCTAGAGGCCACCAGGACCGTTCTGAATGCCCCCAGACCATTCTAGAGCCCATCAGGACCATTCTAAAAGCCTCCAGACCCTTCTAAATGCCCCCAGGACCCTTCTGAAAGCCCCCAGACCCTTCTAGAGCTCCCCAGGACCCTTCCAAATACACCCAAACACTTCTAGCCCCCCCCAGGACCCTTCTGAAAGCCCCAGACCCTTCTAGAGCTCCCCAGGACTCTTCTAAAAAGCCCCAGACCCTTCTAGAGCCCCCCAGGACCCGTCTAAAAGACCCCAGACCCTTCTAGAGCTCCAAAGGACCCTTCTAAAAGCCCCAGACCCTTCTAGAGCCTCCCCGGACCCTTCTAAAAGGCCGCAGACAATTCTAGAGGCCCCCAGGACCCTTCTAAAAGCACCCAGAGACTTCTAGATGCACCCAGGACCATTCTAAAAGCCCTCACACCCTTCTAGAGCGAACCAGGACCCTTCTAAAAGCCCCCAGACCCTTCTAGAGCTTCCCAGGACCCTTCTAAAATACCCCAGACCCTTCTAGAGGCCTCCAGGGCCGCTCTAGTGGTCCCCAGACCCTTCTAGAGCCCCCAAGGACCCTTCTAAAAGCCCCCAGACCCTTCTAGAACCCTCCCAGGACCCTTATAAAATCCCTCAGACCATTCTAAACCCTTCTAAAAGCACCCAGACGCTTCTAGAGACCCGCAGGACCCTTCTAAATGCACCCAGACCCTTCTAGAGTATCCCAGGACCCTTCTAAAAGCCCCCAGACCCTTCTAGAGGCCCCTAGGGCCCCTCTAATGGTACCCAGACCCTTCTAGAGCCCCCAAGGACCCTTCTAAAAGCCCCCAGACCCTTCTAGAGACCCGCAGGACCCTTCTAAAAGACCCCAGACGCTTTTAGACCATCCCTGGATCCTTCTAATAGCCCCCAGACTCTTCTAGAGCCCCCCAGGACCCTTCTAAAAGTCCCCAGACCCTTCTAGACCCTCCCCGGATCCTTCTAAAAGCACCCAGACCCTTCTAGAGCCTCCCAGGACCCTTATAAAATCCCTCAGACCATTCTAGAGCCCGCCAGGACCCTTATAAAAGCCCCCAGAGACTTCTAGATGCCCCCAGGACCATTCTAAAAGCCCTCACACCCTTCTAGAGCGAACCAGGACCCTTCTAAAAGCCCCCAGACCCTTCTAGAGCTTCCCAGGACCCTTCTAAAATACCCCAGACCCTTCTAGAGGCCTCCAGGGCCGCTCTAGTGGTCCCCAGACCCTTCTAGAGCCCCCAAGGACCATTCTAAAAGCCCCCAGACCCTTCAAGAGCTCCCCAGAACCCTTCTAAAATCCCCCAGACCCTTCTAGAGGCCCCTAGGGCCCCTCTAATGGTACCCAGACCCTTCTAGAGCCCCCAAGGACCCTTCTAAAAGCCCCCAGACCCTTCTAGAGACCCGCAGGACCCTTCTAAAAGACCCCAGACGCTTTTAGACCATCCCTGGATCCTTCTAATAGCCCCCAGACTCTTCTAGAGCCCCCCAGGACCCTTCTAAAAGTCCCCAGACCCTTCTAGACCCTCCCCGGATCCTTCTAAAAGCACCCAGACCCTTCTAGAGCCTCCCAGGACCCTTATAAAATCCCTCAGACCATTCTAGAGCCCGCCAGGACCCTTATAAAAGCCCCCAGAGACTTCTAGATGCCCCCAGGACCATTCTAAAAGCCCTCACACCCTTCTAGAGCGAACCAGGACCCTTCTAAAAGCCCCCAGACCCTTCTAGAGCTTCCCAGGACCCTTCTAAAATACCCCAGACCCTTCTAGAGGCCTCCAGGGCCGCTCTAGTGGTCCCCAGACCCTTCTAGAGCCCCCAAGTACCATTCTAAAAGCCCACAGACCCTTCTAGAGGCTCCTAGGGCCCCTCTAATGGTCCCCAGACCCTTCTAGAGCCCCAAGGACCATTCTAAAAGCCCCCAGACCTTTCTAGAGGCCCCCAGGATCCTTCTAAAATCCCCCAGACCCTTCTAGAGCCCCCCAGGACACTTCTAAATGCCCAAAGACCATTCTAGAGCCCCCCAGGACCATTCTAAAAGCCCACAGACCCTTCTAGAGGCTCCTAGGGCCCCTCTAATGGTCCCCAGACCCTTCTAGAGCCCCAAGGACCATTCTAAAAGCCCCCAGACCTTTCTAGAGGCCCCCAGGATCCTTCTAAAATCCCCCAGACCCTTCTAGAGCCCCCCAGGACACTTCTAAATGCCCAAAGACCATTCTAGAGCCCCCCAGGGCCCTTCTAAAAGCCCCCAGACCCTTCTAGACATCCCCAGGACCCGTCTAAAATAACCAAGACCCTTCTAGAGGTCCCCAGGGCCCCTCTAGTGGACCCAGACCCTTCTAGAGCCCCCAAGGACCATTCTAAAAGACCCCAGACCCTTCTAGAGGCCCCTAGGGCCGCTCTAATGGTCCCCAGACCCTTCTAGAGCCCCAAGGACCCTTCTAAAAGCCCCCAGACCCTTCTAGAGAAGTCCAGGGCCCCTCTAAAAGCACCCAGACCCTTCTAGAGCTCCCCAGGACCCGTCTAAAATCCCTCAGACCCTTCTAGAGCCCCCCAGGATCCTTCTAAAATCCCCCAGACCCTTCTAGAACCTCCCAGGACCCTTCTAAAATCCATCAGACCATTCTAGAGCCTCCCAGGACCCTTCTAAAAGCCCCCAGATCCTTCTAGAGACCCGCAGGACCCTTCTAAAAGCCTCCAGACCCTTCTAGAGCAACCCAGGACCCTTCTAAAAGCCCCCAGACCATTCTAGACCCTCCCCGGATCCTTCTAAAAGCCCCCAGACCCTTCTAGATCCCCCCAGGACCCTTCTAAATTCCCCCAGACCCATCTAGAGCCCCCCAGGACCCTTCTAAAAGCCTCCAGTCCCTTCTAGAGGCCACCAGGACCCTTCTGAATGCCCCCAGACCCTTCTAGAGCGCTCCAGGACCCTTCTAAAAGCCTCCAGACCCTTCTACATGCCCCCAAGACCCTTCTGAAAGCCCCCAGACCCTTCTAGAGCTCCCCAAGACCCTTCCAAATACACCCAGACAATTCTAGCGACCCCCAGGATCATTCTGAAAGCCCCAGACCCTTCTAGACCCTAACAAGATCCTTCTAAAAGCACCCAGACCCTTCTAGAGCCTCCCCGGACCCTTCTACAACTCCTCAGAGCCTTCTAGATGCCCCCAGGACCATTCTAAAAGAACCCAGACCTTTCTAGAGCCCCACAGGACCCTTCTAAAAGCCCCCAGACCCTTCTAGAGACCCGCAGGACCCTTCTAAATGCCCCCAGACCCTTCTAGAGTCTCCCAGGACCCTTCTAAAAGCCCCCAGACCCTTCTAGAACCCCCCAGGACCCTTCTAAAACCACCCAGACCGTTCTAGACCCTCCCCGGATCCTTCTAAAAGCACCCAGACCCTTCTGGAACCTCCCAGGACCCTTCTAAAATCCATCAGACCATTCTAGAGCCCCCCAGGACCCTTCTAAAATACCCCAGACCCTTCTAGAACCCCCCAGGACCCTTCTAAAACCACCCAGACCGTTCTAGACCCTCCCCGGATCCTTCTAAGAGCACCCAGAGCCTTCTAGATCCTCCCAGGACCCTTCTAAAAGCACCCAGACCCTTCTAGAGCCCCCCAGGACCCTTCTAAAAGCACCCAGACCCTTCTAGAGACCCGCAGGACCCTTCTAAATGCACACAGACCCTTCTACAGCCTACCAAGACCCTTCTAAAAGCCCCCAGACCCTTCTAGAGGCCCCTAGGGCCCCTCTAATGGTCCCCAGACGCTTCTAGAGCCCCCAAGGACCCTTCTAAAAGCCCCCAGACCCTTCTAGAGACCCGCAGGACCCTTCTAAAACAACCCAGACCCTTGTTAGACCATCCCAGGACACTTCTAATATCCCCCAGACCCTTCTAGAGCCCCCCAGGACCCTTCTAAAAGCCTCCAGAACCTTCTAGACCCTCCCCGGATCCTTCTAAAAGCACCCAGACCCTTCTAGAGCCCCGCCGGACCCTTATAAAAGCCCCCAGAGCCTTCTAGATGCCCCCAGGACCCGTCTAAAAGCCCCCACACCATTCTAGAGCCACACCGGGACCTTCTAAAAGCCTCCAGACCCTTCTAGAGCCCCCCAAGACCCTTCTAAAAGCCGCCAGACCCTTCTAGAGGCCCCCAGGACTCTTCTAAAAGCCCCCAGACCATTCTAGAGGCCCCCTGGACCCCTCTAAAAGCCTCCAGACATATGTAGAGCCCCCCAGGACCCTTCTAAAAGCACCCAGACCCTTCTAGACCCTCTCCGGATCCTTCTAAAAGCACCCAGACCCATCTGGATCCTCCCAGGACCCTTCTAAAAGACTCCAGACCCTTCTAGATGCGCCCAGGACCCTTCTATAACCCCCCAGACCCTTCTAGAGCCCGCCAGGACCCTTCTGAAAACCCCCAGACCCTTCTAGAGCCCACCAGGACCCTTCTAAAAGCCCCCAGACCCTTCTAGAGCCCCCCAGGGCCCTTCTAAAAGCTTCCAGACCCTTCTAGATGCCCCCAGGACCCTTCTAAAAGACTCCAGACCCTTCTACAGCCCCCCAGGACCCTTCTGAAAGCCCCCAGACCCTTCTAGAGCTACCCAGGACCCTTCTAAAATCCCCCAGACCCTTTTAGAGCCCCTTAGGACCCATCTAAAATCCCCCAGACCCTTCTAGAGCCCCCTAGGCCCCTTCTAAAATCCCCCAGACCCTTCTAGAGCCCCACAGGACCCTTCTAAAAGCCCCCAGACCCTTCTAGACCCTCCCTGGATCATTCTAAAAGCACCCAGACCCTTCCAGAGCCTCCCAGGTCCCTTCTAAAAGCACCCAGACCCTTCTAGAGACCCGCAGGACCCATCTAAAAGCCCCAGACCCTTCTATAGTCTCCCAGGACCCTTCTAAAAGCCCCAAGACCCTTCTAGAGCTCTCCAGGACCCTTCTAATATCCCCCAGACCCTTCTAGATGCCCCCAAGGCCCCTCTAATGATACTCAGACCCTTCTAGAGCCTACAAGGACCCTTCTAACAGGACCCAGACCCTTCTAGAGACCCGCAGGACAATTCTAAAAGCCCCCAGACCCTTCTAGAGACTCCCGGGACCATTCAATAAGACCCCAGACCCTTCTAGAGCTCCCCAAGACCCTTCTAAAAGCACCCAGACCCTTCTAGAGCCACCCAGGACCCTATAAAAGCCCCCAGACCCTTCTTGAGGCACCCAGGACCCTTCCAAAAGACCCCAGACCCTTCTAGAGCCACCCAAAGACCCTTCTCAAAGAACCCAGACCCTTCGAGAGCCCGCCAGGACACTTCTATAAGCCCCCAGACCCTTCTAGAGGACCCCAAGGCCCCTCTTAAGGACCCCCTTCTCTCCTAGAAGGGTCTCGGGGCTTTTAGAAGGGCCCTGGGGGGCTCTAGAATGGTCTGGGGACTTTTAGAAGGGTCCTGGTGGCCTCTAGAAGGGTCTGGAGGCTTTTAGAGGGGTCCTGCGAGGCTCTAGAAGGGTCTGGGGGCTTTTAGAGGGGTCCTGCGAGGCTCTAGAAGGGTCTGGGGGCTTTTAGAATGATCCGGGGAGGGTCTAGAAGGGTCTGGGGACTTTTAGAAGGGTCCTGGGGGTCTCTAGAAGGGTCTGGGGGCTTTTAAAATGATCCGGGGAGGGTCTAGAAGAGTCTGGGGGCCTTTAGAATGGTCCTGGGGCTTTCTAGAAGGGTCTGGGTGCTTTTAGAAGGGTCCTGGGAGGCTCTAGAAGGGCTTGGGGGCTTTTAGAATGGTCCTGGGTGGCTCTAGAAAGTTCTGGTTGCTTTTAGAAGGGTCCTGGCTTATCTAGAAGTGTCTGGGGGCATTTAGAAGGGTCCTGGGTGTCTCTAGAAGGGTCTGGGTGCTTTTAGAATGTTCCTGGGGGGCTCTAGAATGGTCTGGTATCTTTTAGAAGGGTCCTGGTGGATCTAGAAGGTTCTGGAGGCTTTCAGAAGGGTCATGGGGGTATCTAGAATGGTCTGGGGGCTTTTAGAAGGGTCCTGGGGAACTGTAGAAGGGTCTGGGTTCTTTTAGAAGGGTCCTGGGATGCTCTAGAATGTTTTGGGGCTTTCAGAAGGGTCCTGGGGGCCTCTATAAGGGTCTGGGTGCTTTTAGAAGGGTCCTGGGGGGCTGTAGAAGGGTCTTGGGGCTTTTAGAAGGGTCCTGGGGTGCTCTAGAAGGGTCTGTGGACTTTTAGAAGGGTCCTGGGGTGCTCTAGAATGGACGGGGTGCCTTAAGAGGGCCCTGGGGACCTCTAGATTGGTCTGGGGGCTTTTAGAAGGGTCCTGGGGGGCTCTAGAAGGGTCTGGGTGCTTTTAGAAGGGTCCTGGGGGGCTCTAGAAATGTCTGGGGGCTTTTAGAAGGGTCCTGGGGTCCTCTAGAAGGGTCTGAGGGCTTTAGAATTGTCATGGGAAGCTCTAGAATGGTCTGGGGTTTTTTAGAAGGATCCGGGGAGGGTCTAGAAGGGCCTGGGGGCTTTTAGAAGGGTCCTGGGGGGCTCTAGAAGGGTCTGGGGTCTTTTAGAATGATCCGGGAACGGTCTAGAATGGTCTGGGTGCTTTTAGAAGGGTCCTGGGGGCCTCTAGAAGGGTCTGAGGGCGTTTAGAAGGATCCGGGGAGTGTCTAGAAGGGTCTGGGGGCTTTTAGAAGGGTCCTGGGGGTCTCTAGAAGGGTCTGGTGGCTTTTAGAAGGGTCCTGGGAGGCTCTAGAAGGGTCGGGGTGCTTTTATAAGGGTCCGGGGAGCCTCTAGAAGGGTCTGGGTGCTTTTAGAAAGGTCCTGGGGGGTTCTAGAAGGGTCTAGAGGCTTTTAGACGAGTCCTGGGGGCCTATAGAAGGGTCTGGGGGCTTTTAGAAGGGTCCTGGTTGAATCTAGAATGGTCTGGGGGCTTGTAGAAGAGTCCTGGGGGGCTCTAGAAGGGTCTGGGGCCTTGTAGAATGGTCCTGGGGGCCTCTAGAAGGCTCTGGCGGCTTTTAGAAGGGTCCTTGGGGGCTCTAGAAGGGTCTGGGGGCTTGTAGAAAGGTCCTGATAGGATCTAGAATGGTCTGGGGGCTTTTAGAAGGGTCCTGGGAGGATCTAGAAAAGTCTGGGGGCTTTTAGAAGGATTCTGGGAGGCTCTAGAAGGGTCTGGGGGCTTTTAGAAGGGTCCTGGGGGGCTCTAGAAGGTTCTGGGTGCTTTCAGAAAGGTCCAGGGGGCCTCTAGAATGGTCTGGAGGCTTTTAGAAGGGTCCGGGGGGGTTCTAGAATGGTCTGGGGGCTTTTGGACGGGTCCTGGCGTGCTCTAGAAAGGTCTGGGGACATTTAGAAGGGTCCTGGGGTGCTCTAGAAGGGACGGGGTGCCTCAAGAGGAGGCCTGGGGGGGTCTAGAAGTGTCTGGGGGCATTTAGAAGGGTCCTGGGGTGCTCTAGAAGGGTCTGGGGGCTTTTAGAATGGTCCTGGGGGGTCTAGAATGGTCTGGGGGCTTTTACAAGGGTCCGGGGGGGCTCTAGAAGGGTCTGGGGTCTTTTAGAAGAGTCCTGGTGGCCCCTAGACGGGTCTGGGGGCTATTAGAAGGGTCCTGGGGGGCTCTAGAAGGGTCTGGGTGCTTGTAGAAGGGTCCTGGGGGGCTCTAGAAGGGTCTGGGGGCTTTTAGAATGATCCTGGGGGGCTCTAGAAGGGTCTGGGGGCTTTTGGAATGATCCTGGGGGGCTCTAGAAGGGTCTGGGGGCTTTTAGAATGATCCGGGGACGGTCTAGAAAGGTCTGGGTGCTTTTTGAAGGATCCTAGGGGGCTCTAGAAGGGTTTTGGGGCTTTTAGAAGGATCCGGGGAGTGTCTAGAAGGGTCTGGGGGCTTTTAGAAGGGTCCTGGGTTTCTCTAGAAGGGTCTGGTTGCTTTTAGAAGGGTACTGGGAGGCTCTAGAAGGGTCGGGGTGCTTTTAGAAGGGTCCTGGGTGGCTCTAGAAGGGTCTGGGGGCTTGTAGAAGGGTCCTGGGGGGCTCTAGAAGGGTCTGGGGGCTTTTAGAAGGGTCCTGGGGGCTTGTAGAAGGGTCCTGGGTTTTGCTAGAAGGGTCTGGGGGCTTTTAGAAGGGTCCTGGGGGGCTCAAGAAGGGTCTGGAGGCTTTTAGAAGGGTCCTGGTGTGCTCTAGAAGGGTCTGGGGGCTTTTAGAAGGGTCCTGGTGGGCTCTAGAAGGGTCTGGGGGCTTTTAGAAGGGTTCTGGGGGTCTCTAGAAGGTTCTGCGGGCTTTTAGAAGGGTCCTGGGGGTCTCTAGAAGGGTCTGGGGGCTTTTAGAAGCGTCCTGGGTGGCTCTAGAAGGGTCTGGGGTCTTTTTGAAGGGTCCTGGGGGTCTCTAGAAGGGTCTGGGGGCTTTTAGAAGCGTCCTGGGTGGCTCTAGAAGGGTCTGGGGTCTTTTAGAAGGGTCCTGGGAGGCTCTAGAAAGGTCTGGGGGCTTTTAGAACTGTCCTGGGATGCTCTAGAAGGGTCTGGGGGCTTTCAGAAGGGTCCAGGGGTCCTCTAGAAGTGTCTGGAGTCTTTTAGAAGGGTCCGGGGGGCTCTAGAAGGTTCTGGGGGTTTTTAGAAGGGTCCTGGGGTGTCCTAGAAGGGACGGCGTGCCTCAAGAGGGGCCCTGGGGGGCTCTAGAAGGGTCTGGGGGCTTTTAGAATGATCCGGGGAGGGTCTAGAAGGTTCTGGGGGCTTTTAGAAGGGTCCTGGGGGGCTCTAGAAGGGTCTGGGGGCTTTTAGAAGGGTCCCGGGGTTCTCTAGAAGGGTCTGGGGGCATTTAGAAGTATCCTGGGGGCCTCTAGAAGGGTCTGGGATCTATTAGAGTGGTCCTGGGGGGCTCTAGAAGGGTCTGTGGGTTTTTAGAAGGTTCCTGGGTTTCTCTAGAAGGGTCTGGGGACTTATAGAAGGGTCCTGGGTGCCTCTAGAAGGGTCTGAGAACTATTAGAGTGGTTCGGGGGTCCTCTAGAAGGGTCTGGAGGCTTTTAGAAGGGTCTTGGGGGGCTCTAGAAGGGTCTGGGGGCTTTTAGAATAATCCGGGGAGGGTCTAGAAGTGTCTGGGTTCTTTTAGAATAGTCTTGGGAGGATTTAGAAGGGTCTGGGGTCTTTTAGAATGATCAGGGGAGGGTCTAGAATGGTCTGGGCGCTTTTAGAGGGGTTCTGGGGGGCCCTAGAAAGGTCTGGGTTCATTTAGAAGGATTCGGGAAGGGTCTAGAAACGTCGGGGGGCTATTAGAAGGGTCCTGGGGGGCTCTAGAATAATCTGGGGGCTTTTAGAATGATCCGGGGAGGGTCTAGAAGGGTCTGGGGGCCTTTAGAAGGGTCCTGGGGGGCTCTTGAAGGGTCTGGGGGCTTTTAGAATGTTCCTGGGGGCCTCTAGAAGGGTCTGGGGGCTTTTAGAATGATCCTGGGGGGCTCTAGAAGGGTCTGGGGTCTTTTCGAAGGATCCGGGGAGGGTCTAGAAGGGTCTGAGGTCTTTTAGAAGGGTCCTAGGAGCCTCTAGAAGGGTCTGGGGGCTTTTAGATGGGTCCTAGGGGGCTCTAGAAGGGTCTGGGGGCTTTTAGAATGATCCTGGGGGGCTCTAGAAGGGTCTGGGGTCTTTTAGAATGATCCGGGGAGGGTCTAGAACGGTCTGGGGGCCTTTAGAATGGTATTGGGGGGCTCTAGAAGGGTCTGGGTTCTTTTAGAAGGGTCCTGGGAGGCTCTAGAAGGGTCTGGGGGCTTTTAGAAGAGACCTGGGTGGCTCTAGAGGGTTCTGGGGGGTTTTAGAAGGGTCCTAGGGGCCTCTAGAAGGGTCTGGGGGCTTTTAGAAGGGTCCTGGTATGCTCTAGAAGGGTCTGAGTGCTTTTAGAAGGGTCCTCGGATGCTCTAGAAGGGTCTGGGGGCTTTTAGAAGGGTCCTGGGGGGCTCTAGAATGTTCTGGGGGCTTTCAGAAGGGTCCTGGGGTGCTCTAGAAGGGTCTGGGGGCATTTAGAAGGGTCCTGGGTGGCTCTAGAATGGTCTGGGGGCTTTTAGAAGGGTCCTGGGTGGCTCTAGAAGGGTCTGGGGGCTTTTAGAAGGGTCCGGGGGGGCTCTAGAAGGGTCTGGGGAATTTTAGAAGGGTCCTCGGATTCTCTAGAAGGGTCTGGGGGCTTTTAGAAGTGTCCTGGAGGGCTCTAGAACGTTCTGGGGGCTTTCAGAAGGGTCCTGGGGGTCTCTAGAATGGTCTGGGCGCTTTTAGAAGGGTCCTGGTGAGCTCTAGAAGGGTCTGGGTGCCTTTAGAAGGGTCCTGGGTGATTCTAGAATGTTCTGCTGGCTTTCAGAAGGGTCCTGGGGTCCTCTAGAAGGGTCTGGGGTCTTTCAGAAGGGTCCGGGGGGGCTCTAAAAAGGACTGGGGGCTTTTAGAAGGGTCCTGGGGTGCTCTAGAAGGGCCTGGGTACTTTTAGAAGGGTCCTGGGGTTCTCTAGAAGGGACGGTGTTCATTAAGAGGGGCCCTGGGTGCCTCTTGAAGGGTCTGGGGGCATTTAGAAGGGTCCTGGGGGGCTCTAGAAGGGTCTAGGGGCTTTTAGAAGGGTACTGGGGGCTCTAGAAGGGTCTGGGGTCTTTTAGAATGATCCTGGGGTGCTCTAGAAGGGTCTGGGGTCTTTTCGAAGGATCCGGGGAGGGTCTAGAAGGGTCTGGGCGCTTTTAGAAGTGTCCTGGTGTGCTCTAGAAGGGTCTGGGGAATTTTAGAAGGGTCCTCGGATGCTCTAGAACGGTCTGGGCGCTTTTGGAATGAACCTGGGGGGCTCTAGAAGGGTCTGGGGGCTTTTAGAATGATCCTGGGTGGCTCTAGAAGGATCTGGGGGCTTTTAGAATGATCCGGGGACGGTCTAGAAAGGTCTGGGTGCTTTTTGAAGGATCCTAGGTGGCTCTAGAAAGGTCTGGGGGCTTTTAGAGGGATCCGGGGAAAGTCTAGAAGGGTCGGGGGCATTTAGAAGGGTCCTGTTGAGCTCTAGAAGGGTCTGGTTGCTTTTAGAAGGGTACTGGGAAGCTCTAGAAGGGTCGGGGTGCTTTTATAAGGGTCCGGGGAGCCTCTAGAAGGGTCTGGGTGCTTTTAGAAAGGTCCTGGGGGGCTCTAGAAGGGTCTAGATGCTTTTAGATGGATCCTGGGGGCCTCTAGAAGGGTCTGAGGGCTTTTACAAGGGTCCGTGGGGGCTCTAGAAGAACATGGGGACTTTTAAAAGGGTCCTGGTGGATTCTAGACGGGTCTGGGGGCTATTAGAAGGGTCCTGGGGGGCTCTAGAAGGGTCTGGGTGCTTGTAGAAGGGTCCTGGTAGGCTCTAGAACGGTCTGGGGGCTTTTAGAAGGGTCCGGGGTGTCTCTAGAAGGGTCTGGGTGCTTTTAGAATGATCCGGGGACGGTCTAGAAGGGTCTGGGTGCTATTTGAAGGATCCTAGGGGGCTTTAGAAGGGTCTGGGGGCATTTAGAAGGATCCGGGTAGGGTCTAGAAGGGTCTGGGTGCTTTTAGAAGGGTCCTGGGGGTCTCTAGAAGGGTCTGGGGGCTTTTAGATGGGTCCTAGGGGGCTCTAGAAGGGTCTGGGGGCTTTTAGAATGATCCGGGGGGGATCTAGAAGGGTCTGGGAGTTTTTAGAATGATCCTAGGGGGCTTTAGAAGGGTCTGGGGGCATTTAGAAGGGTCCTGGGGGCATCTAGAAAGGTCTGGGAGCTTTTAGAAGGGTCCTGGGGGGCTCTAGAAGGGTCTGGGGGCTTGTAGAAGGGTCCTGGGTGCCGCTAGAAGGGTCTGGGTGCATTTAGAAGGGTCCTGGGGGGCTCTAGAAGGGTCTGGGGGCTTTTAGAAGGGTCCTGGGGTGCTCTAGAAGGGTCTGGGGGCTTTTAGAAGGGTCCTGGGGGGCTCTAGAAGGGTCTGGGGGCTTTTAGAATGGTCCTGGGTGGCTCTAGAATGGTCTGGGGGCTTTTAGAAAGGTCCTGGGAGGATCTAGAAGGGTCTGGGGGCTTTTAGAAGGATCCGGGGAGGGTCTAGAAGGGTCTGGGTGCTTTTAGAAGGGTACTGGGAGGCTCTAGAAGGGTCGGGGTGCTTTTATAAGGGTCCGGGGAGCCTCTAGAAGGGTCTGGGTGCTTTTTGAAAGGTCCTGGGGGGCTCTAGAAGGGTCTAGAGGCTTTTAGACTGGTCCTGGGGGGCTCTAGAAGGGTCTGGGGGCTTTTAGAAGGGTCCTGGGTGGCTCTAGAAGGGTCTGGGGGCTTCTAGAAGGGTCCTGGGGGCCTCTAGAAGGGTCTGGGAGCTTTTAGAAGGGTCCTGGGGGGCTCTAGATGGGTCAGGTTGCTTGTAGAAGGGTCCTGGGTGCCGCTAGAAGGGTCTGGGTGCTTTTAGAAGGGTCCTGGGGGGCTCTAGAAGGGTCTGGGGTCTTCTAGAAGGGTCCTGGCGGCCTCAAGAAGGGTCTGGGAGCTTTTAGAAGGGTCCTGGCGGGCTCTAGAAGGGTCTGGGGGCTTGTAGAAGGGTCCTGGGTGCCGCTAGAAGGGTCTGGGGGCTTTTAGAAGGGTCCTGGGGGGCTCTAGAAGGGTCTGGGGGCTTTTAGAAGGGTCCTGGGGCCTCTAGAAAGGTCTGTGTGCTTTTAGAAAGGTCCTGGGAGGATCTCGAAGGGTCTGGGTGCTTTTAGAAGGATCCGGGGAGGGTCTAGAAGGGTCTGGGGGCTTTTAGAAGGGTACTGGGGGGCTCTAGAAGGGTCTGGGAACTTTTAGTAGGGTCCTGGGGGGTTCTAAAAGGGTCTGGGGTCTTTTAGAATGGTCCTGGGGGGCTCTAGAAGGGTCTGGGGGCTTTTAGAAGGGTCCTGGGGGCCTCTAGAAGGATCTGGGGGATTTTAGATGGGTCCTGGGGTTCTCTAGAAGGGTCTGGGGGCATTTAGAAGGGTCCTGAGGGGCTCTAGAAGGGTCTGGGGGCTTTTAGAATGATCCGGGGACGGTCTAGAAGGGTCTTTATGCTTTTTGAAGGATCCTAGGCGGCTCTAGAAGTGTCTGGGGTCTTTTAGAAGGGTCCTGGGGTGCTCTAGAAGGGTCTGGAGGCTTTTAGAAGGGTCTTGGGGGGCTCTAGAAGGGTCTGGGGGCTTTTAGAATAATCCGGGGAGGGTCTAGAAGAGTCTGGGTTCTTTTAGAATAGTCCTGGGAGGTTTTAGAAGGGTCTGGGGTCTTTTAGAATGATCAGGGGAGGGTCTAGAAGGGTCTGGGGTCTTTTAGAATGGTCCTGGGGATGCTCTACAAGGGTCTGGAGGCTTTTAGAGGGGTTCTGGGGGGCCCTAGAAGGGTCTGGGTTCATTTAGAAGGATCCGGGGAGGGTGTAGAAAGGTCTGGGGTCCTTTAGAATGGTCCTGGGGGGCTCTAGAAGAGTCTGCGTGCTTTTAGAAGGGTCCTGGGAGGCTCTAGAAGGGTCTGGGGTCTTTTATAGTGTCCTGGGGGTCTGTAGAAGGCTCTGGGTGCTTTTAGAAGGGTCCTGTGGGGCTCTAGAAGGATCTGGGGGCTTTCAGAAGGGTCGTGGGGGCCTCTAGAAGGGTCTAGGGGCTTTTAGAAGGGTCCGGGGGAGCTCTAGAAGGGTCTGGGGGCTTTTAGAATGGTCCTAGTGTGCTCTAGAAGGTACGGAGGGCTTAAGAGGGGCCCTGGGGCCTCTAAAAAGGTCTGGTGTCTTTTAGAAGGGTCCTGGGGGGCTCTATAAGGGTCTGGAGGATTTTAGAAGGGTCCGGGGGGGCTCTAGAAGGGTCTGGGGGCTTTTAGAAGGGTCCTGGGGTGCTCTAGAAGAGTCTGGGGGCTTTTATAGGGTCCTGGGGGTCTGTAGAAGGGTCTGGGGGCTTTCAGAAGGGTCCTGGGGGACTCTAGAAGGGTCTGGGTGCTTTTAGAAGGGTACAGGGGGCCTCTAGATGGGTCTGGGGGCTTTTAGAAGGGTCCTGGGATGCTCTAGAAGGGTCTGGGGGCTTTTAGAAGAATCCGGGGAGGGTCTAGATTAGTCTGAGGGCTTTTAGAAGGGTCCTTGGGTGCTCTAGAAGGGTCTGGGTTCTTTTAGAAAGGTCCTGGGGTGCTCTAGAAGGGTCTGGGGGCTTTTAGAAGGATCCGGGGAGGGTCTAGAATGGTCTGGGGGCTTTTAGAATGGTCCTGGGGGGCTCTAGAAGGGTCTGGGTGCTTTTAGAAGGGTCCTGTGGGGCTCTAGAATGTTCTGGGGGCTTTCAGAAGGGTCCTGGGGGCCTCTAGAAGGGTCTAGGGGCTTTTAGAAGGGTCCGGGGGGGCTCTAGAAGGGTCTGGGGGCTTTTAGAAGGGTCCTGGGGTGATCTGGAAGGGTCTGGGGACTTTTAGAAGGGTCCTGGGCTGCTCTAGAAGGGACGGGGTGCCTTAAGAGGGGCCCTGGGGGGCTCTAGAATGGTCTGGGGTCTTTTAGAAGGGTCCTAGGGTGCTATAGAAGGGTCCTGGGCCTTTTAGAGTGGTCCTGAGGATCTCTAGAAGTGTCTGGGGGCTTTTAGAATTATCCGGAGAGGGTCTAGAAGTTTCTGCGGCCTTTTAGAAGGGTCCTGGGTGGGTCTAGAAGGGTCTGGGGGCTTTTGAAGGGTCCTGGGGGCCTCTAGAAGGGTCTGGGGGCTTTTAGAAGGGTCCTGGTTGGCTCTAGAAGGGTCTCGGGACTTTTAAAAGGGTCCTGGGGGCTTCTAGAAGGGTCTGGGGGTTTTTAGAATGGTCCTGGGGGGCTCTAGAAGGGTCTGGGGGCTTTTAGATGTGTCCTGGGGGGCTCTAGAATGGTCTGGGGGCTTTTAGATGGGTCCTGGGTGCCTCTAGAAGGGTCTGGCGGCGTTCAGAAGGGTCCTGGGAGGCTCTGGAAGGGTCTGGGTGCTTTTATAAGGGTCCTGGGAGCCTCTCGAAGTGTCTGGGTGCTTTTACAAGGGTCCGGGGGGGCTCTAGAAGGGTCTGGGGACTTTTAGAAGGGTCCTCTTTACCTCTAGACAAGTCTGGGTGCTATTAGAAGGGTCCTGGGGGGATGTAGAAGGGTCTGGGGGCTTGTAGAAGGGTCCTGGGGGGGGCTAGAAGGGTCTGGGGTCTTTTATAAGGGTCCTGGGTGGCTCTAGGAGGTTCTGGGGTCTTTCAGAATGGTCCTGGGGGTCTCTAGAAGGGTCTGGGTGGTTTTAGAAGGGTGCTGGGAGGCTCTAGAAGGGTCTGGGGGCTTTTAGTAGGGTCTTGGGGTGCTCTAGAAGGGTCTGGGGGCTTTTAGAAGGGTCCTGGGATGCTCTAGAAGGGACGGGGCTGCTTAAGAGGGGCCCTGGGGCCTCTAGAAGGGTCTGGGGGCTTTTAGAAGTGTCCTGGGGTGCTCTAGAATGGTCTGGGATCTTTTAGAAGGGTCCTGGGGGCCTCTAGAAGGGACGGGGTGGCTTAAGAGGGGCCCTGGGTCCTCTAGAAGGGTCTGGGGGCTTTTAGAAGGGTCCTGGGGGGCTCTAGAAGGGTCTGGGGGCTTTTAGAAGGGTCCTGGGATCCTCTAGAAGGGTCTCGGGGCTTTTAGAAGGATCCGGGGAGGGTCTAGAAGGGTCTGGGGGCTTTTAGAAGGGTCTTGGGAGGCTCTAGAAGGGTCTGGGGCCTTTTCAAAGGAACCTGAACGTCTCCAGAAGGGTCTGGGGGCTTTTGGAAGGGTCCTTGGGGGCTCTAGAATGGTCTGGGTCCTTTGTACTTAGCTGGCAGGGGAGACACCCTGATCAAGCAGGTGCTTTTCCCAGGCCAGGCTCATCGTTTGCACTCCGGGTGTGCTGAGCCCTGCGAATTCCCCAAATGTGCAAAATTAAAATTTTTGCTCTAGAAGCACCCAGACCCTTCTAGAGCCCCCCAGGAACCTTCTAAAAGCACCCAGACACTTTTAGAGCCCCCAGTGTGCTTCTCAAAGCCCCCGGACTTTCTAGAGCCCCCCAAAACCTTATAAAGGCCCCCAAAATCTTATAAAGCCCCCCAGGCCCTACTAAACCCACTTAGGACCCTTCTACAATACCCTAGACCCTTCTAGAGCCACCGAGGACCCTTCTAAAAGACCCCAAACCCTTCCGGAGCCCCTTAGGAACCTTTTTAGAGACCCTAGACCCTCCTAGATTCTTCAAGGACTCTTCTAAAAGCCCCCAGATACTTCTAGGGGTTAGAGGCAGGGTTAGGGTTAGGGTTAGGGTTAGGGTTAGGGTTAGGGTTAGGGTTAGAGTTAGGGTTAGGGTTAGGGTTAGAGTTAGGGTTAGGGTTAGGGTTAGGGTTAGGGTTAGGGTTAGGGTTAGGGTTAGGGTTAGGGTTAGGGTTAGGGTTAGGGTAAGGGTTAGGGTTAGGGTTAGGGTTAGGGTTAGGGTTAGGGTTAGGGTTAGGGTTAGGGTTAGGGTTAGGGTTAGGGTTAGGGTTAGGGTTAGGGTTAGAGTTAGGGTTAGGGTTAGGGTTAGGGTTAGGGTTAGGGTTAGGGTTAGAGTTAGGGTTAGGGTTAGGGTTAGGGTTAGGGTTAGGGTTAGGGTTAGGGTTAGAGTTAGGGTTAGGGTTAGGGTTAGGAACCTTTTTAGCCCTACAGGACCCATCTAAAAGCACTCAGACCGTTCAACATCCCCTCAGGACCCTCCTAACTGTCCCCAGATCCTTCTAGAGCCCACCAGGACACTTCTAAAAGACCCAGACCCTTCTAGAGCCCCCCAAGACCATTCTAAAAGACCCCAGACCCTTCTAGAGCCCCCCCGGACCCTTCTAATAGCCCCCAGAGCCTTCTAGATGCCCCCAGGACGCTTCTAAAAGCCCTAACACCCTTCTAGAGCCCCCCAGGACCCTTCTAAAAGCCTCCAGACACTCCTAGAGCTCCCCAGGACCCTTCTAAAATCCCCCAGACCATTCTAGAGGCCCCCAGGGCCCCTCTAATGGTCCCCAGACAATTCTAGAGCCCCCCAGGACCCATCTAAAAGCACCCAGACCCTTCTACATCCCCACAGAACCCTTCTAAAAGCCCCCAGACCCTTCTAGAGCCACCCAGGTCCCTTCTAAAAGCACCCAGACCCTTCTAGATGCACCCAGGACCCTTCTGAAAGCACCCAGACCCTTCTAGACCATCCCCGGATCATTCTAAAAGCACCCAGACCCATCTAGAGCCCACCAGGACTCTTCTAAAACCCTCCAGACCCTTCTAGAGGCCCCCAGGACCCTTCTGAATGCCCCCAGACCCTTCTAGACCCCCCAGGACCCTTCTAAAAGCCTCCAGACCCTTCTAGAGCTCCCCAGGACCCTTCTAAAAGCCCCCAGACCCTTCTAGAGCCCCCCAGGACCCTTCTAAAAGCACCCAGACCCTTCGAGAGCCCCACAGGACCCTTCTAAAAGCCACCAGACCCTTCTAGACCCTCCCCGAATCCTTCTAAAAGCACTCAGACCCTTCTAGAGACACGCAGGACCCTTCTAAAAGCCCCCAGACCCTTCTAGAGCCTCCCAGGACCATTCTAAAAGCCCCCAGACAATTCTAGAGCTCCCGAGGACCCTTCTAAAATCACCCAGACCCTTGTAGAGGACCCCAGTGCCCCTCTAATGTTCCCCAGACCCTTCTAGAGCCCCCAAGGACCCTTCTAAAAGCCCCCAGAGCCTTCTAGACCCTCCCTGGATCCTTCTAATAGCACCCAGACCCTTCTAGAGCCCCCCAGGACCCTTCTACAAGACCACCGAACCCTTCTAGAGCCTCTACGGACCATTCTAAAAGCCCCCGGACCCTTCTAGAGCCCCCCAGGACCCATCTAAAAGCCCCCAGACCTTTCTACACCCTCCCCGGATCATTCTAAAAGCACCCAGACCCTTCTACAGCCTCCCAGGACCCTTCTAAAATCCTTCAGACCCTTCTAGAAGCCCCCAGGACCCTTCTGAAAGCCCCCAGAGCCTTGTAGATGCCCCCAGGACCCTTCTAAAAGCAACCACACCCTTCTAGAGCCCCCCAGGACGCTTCTAAAAGCCCCCAGACCATTCTAGAGCCACCCAGAACCCTTCTAAAAGCTCCCAGACCCTTCTAGAGGCCCCCAAGATCCTTCTAAAAGCCCCCAGATCCTTCTAGAGCCCCCCGGCACCCTTCTAAATGCCCCCAGACCATTCTAGAGCCACCCAGGACATTTCTAAAAGCACCCAGACCCTTCTAGAGCCCACCAGGACCCTTCTAAAAGCAACCAGACCATTCTAGAGCCACCCAGGGCCCTTCTAAAATCACCCAGACACTTCTAGAGCCTCCCAGGACCATTCTAAAAATCCTCAGACCCATCTATAAGCCCCCAGGACCCTTCTAAAAGTCCCCAGAGCCATCTAGATGCCCCCAGGACCCTTCTAAAAGCACTCACACTCTTCTAAAGCCACCCAGGACTCTTCTAAAAGCCCCCAGAGCATTCTAGAGCCCCGCAGGACGATTCTAAAAGCCCCCAGACCATTCTTGAGCCTCCCAGGGCCATTCTAAAAGCAACCAGACCCTTCTAGATCCTCCCAGGACCCTTCTAAAAGCCCCCAGACCCTTCTAGAGGCCCCCAGGACCTTTCTAAATGCCCCCAGACCCTTCTAGAGCCCCACAGGACCATTCTAAAAGCCCCCAGAGCCTTCTAGATGACCCCAGGACCATTCTAAAAGCCCTCACACACTTTAGAGCCCCCCAGGACCCTTCTAAAAGACCCCAGACCCTTCTAGAGACACGCAGGACCCATTTAAATGCCCCCAGACCCTTCTAGAGTCTACCGGGACCCTTCTAAAAGCCCCCAGACCCTTCTAGAGCTGCCCAGGACCATTCTAAACTCCCCGAGACCCTTCTAGAGGCCCCCAGGGCTCCTCTAATGGTCCCCAGACCCTTATATAGCCCCCAAGGACCCTTCTAAAAGTACCCAGACCCTTCTAGACCCTCCCAGGATCATTCTAATAACCCCCAGACCCTTCTAGAGCCCCCCAGGACCCTTCTAAAAGCCCCCAGACCCTTCTAGATCCTCCACGGACCCTTCTGAAAGCCCCCGGACCCTTCCAGAGACCCCAGGACCCATCTAAAGCCCCCAGACCCTTCTACTGCCCCACAGGACCATTCTAAAAGCCCCCAGACCCTTCTAGAGCCACCCAGGACCCTTCTAAAAGCACCTAGACCCTTCTAGAGGCCCCCAGGACCCTTCTAAAAGCCCCCAGAGCTTTCTAGAGGCCCCCTGGACCCTTCAAAAAGCCCCCAGACCCTTCTAGAGCCTCCCAGGTCCATTCTAAAAGCACCCAGACAATTCTAGAGCCACCCAGGACCCTTCTAAAAGCACCCTGACCCTTCTAGAGCCCCCCAGGACCATTCTAAAAGCCCCCAGACCCTTCTAGAGCCTGGCACGACCCTTCTAAAAGCCCCCAGACCCTTCTAGAGACCCTACAGGACCCTTCTAAAAGCCCTCAGACCCTTCTAGCGTCTCCCAGGACCCTTCTAAAAGCTCCCACACCCTTCTAGAGGAACCTAGGACCCTTCTAAAAACACCCAGACCCTTCTAGAGCCCCCTAGGACCCTTCTCAAAGACCCCAGAGCCTTCTAGAGTCCTCCAGGGCCGTTCTAAAAGCCCCCAGACCCTTCTAGAGACACGCAGGACCCTTCTAAAAGCCCCCAGACCCTTCTAGATTCCCCCAGGACCCTTGTAAAAGCCCCCAGACCCTTCTAGAGCTCCTCAGGACCCTTCTAAAATCCCCCAGACCCTTCTAGAGGACCCCAGGGCTCCTCTAATGGTCCCCAGACCATTTTAGAGCCACCAATAACCCTTCTAAATGCCCACAGAGCCTTCTAGACCCTACCCGGATCCTTCTAATAGCCCCCAGACCCTTCTAGAGCCCCCCAGGACCCTTCTAAAAGCACCCAGACCCTTCTAGAGCCTCCACGGACCATTCTAAAAGCCCCCGGACCCTTCTAGAGCCCCCCAGGACCAATCTAAAAGAACCCAGACCCTTCTACAGCCCCACAGGACCCTTCTAAAAGCCCCCAGACCCTTCTAGAGCCACCCAGGACCTTTCTGAAAGCACCCAGACCCTTCTAGAGCTCCCAAGGACCCTTCTAAAAGCCGCCAGACACTTCTAGAGCCTCCCCGGATCCTTCTAAAATCCTCCAGACATTTGTAGAGCCCCCCAGGACCCTTCTAAAAGCACCCAGACCCTTCTAGACCATCACCGGATCCTTCTAAAACCACCCAGACCCATCTGGATCCTCCCAGGACCTTTCTAAAAGCCCCCAGACCATTCTAGATGACCCAGGACCCTTCTGAAAGCCCCCAGACCCTTCTAGAGCCCCCCAGGACACTTCTGAAAGCCCCCAGACCCTTCTAGAGCCCCCCAGGACCCTTCTAAATGACCCCAGACCCTTCTAGAGCCCCCCAGGACTCTTCTAATAGACTCCAGACCTTCTAGAGGCCCCCAGGACCCTTCTGAATGCCCCCAGACCCTTCTAGAGCCCCCCAGAACTCTTCTAAAAGCCCCCAGACCCTTCTAGATGCCCCCAGGACCCTTCTAAAAGCCCCCAGACCCTTCTAGACCCTCCCCGAATCCTTCTAAAATCAACCAGACCCTTCTAGAGCCTCCCAAGACCCTTTTAAAATCCCTCACACCCTTCTAGAGCCCCCCAGGACCATTCTAAAAGAACCCAGACCCTTCTAGAGACCCGAAGGACCCTTCTAAAAGCACTCAGACTTTTCTAGAGTCTCCCAGGACCCTTCTAAAAGCACCCAGACCCTTCTAGAGCTCCCCAGGACCTATCTAAACTACCCCAGACCCTTCTAGAGCCCCCCAGGACCATTCTAAATGTCCCCAGACCCATCTAGAGCCCCCCAGGACTCTTCTAAAAGCATCCAGACCCTTCTAGAGGCCCCCAGGACCCTTCTAAATGACCCCAGACCCATCTAGAGCCCCCCAGGACTCTTCTAATAGACTACAGACCCTTCTAGATGCCCCCAGGACCCTTCTAAAAGCCCCCAGACCCTTCTAGACCCTCCCCGAATCTTTCTAAAAGCAACCAGACCCTTCTAGAGCCTCCCAGGACCCTTTTAAAATCCCTCACACCCTTCTAGAGCCCCCCAGGACCATTCTAAAAGAACCCAGACCCTTCTAGAGACCCGAAGGACCCTTCTAAAAGCACCCAGACCCTTCTAGAGCTCCCCAGGACCATTCTAAATGTCCCCAGACCCATCTAGAGCCCCCCAGAACTCTTCTAAAAGCCTCCAGACCCTTCTAGAGGCCCCCAGAACCCTTCTGAAAGCCCCCAGACCCTTCTACAGCTCCCCAGGACCCTTCTAAATGCACCCAGACACTTTTAGCGCCACCCAGGACCCTTCTAAAAGACCCCAGACCCTTCTAGAGCTCCCCAGGACCCTTCTAAAAGCACCCAGACCCTTCTAGAGCCCCCCAGGACCCTTCTAAAAGCACCCAGACCCTTCTAGAGCCCCACAGGACCCTTCTAAATGCCCCCAGACTCTTCTAGACCCTCCCCGAATCCTTCTAAAAGCACCCAGACCATTCCAGAGCCTCCCAGGACCCTTCTAAAATCCCTCAGACACTTCTAGAGGCCCACAGGACACTTCTAAAAGCCCCCAGAGCCTTCTAGATGCCCCCAGGACCATTCTAAAAGCACTCACACCCTTCTAGAGCACCCCAGGACCCTTCTAAAAGCCCCCAGACCCTCCTAGAGCCCCCCAGGACCCTTCTAAAAGCCCCCAGACCCTTCTAGAGACCCGCAGGACCCTTCTAAATGCCCCCAGACCCTTCTAGAGTCTCCCAGGACCCTTCTAAAAGCCCCCAGACCCTTCTAGAGCTCCCCAGGACCCTTCTAAAATACCCCAGACCCCTCTAGAGGCCCCCAGGGCTCCTCTAGTGGTCCCCACACCCTTCTAGAGCCCCCAAGGACCCTTCTAAAAGCCCCCAGACCCTTCTAGAGACACGCAGGACTCTTATAAAAGCCCCCAGACCCTTCTAGAGCCTCCCAGGACCTTTCTAAAAGCCCCCAGACAATTCTAGACCTCCCGAGGACCCTTCTAAAATCACCCAGACCATTCTAGAGGCTCCCAGTGCCCCTCTAATGGTCCCCAGACCCTTCTAGAGCCCCCAAGGACCATTCTAAAAGCCCCCAGACCCTTCTATAGCCACCTAGGACCATTCTAAAAGCACCCAGACCCTTCTAGAGGCTCCCAGGACCCTTCTAAAATCCCCCAGACCCTTCTAGAGCCCCCCAGGACCCTTCTAAATGCCCCCAGACCCTTGTAGAGCCCCCCAGGACCCTTCTAAAAGCATCCAGACTATTCTAGAGGACCGCAGGACCCTTCTAAAATCCCCCAGACCCTTCTAGAACACCCCAGGACCCTTCTAAAAGACCCCAGACGATTCTAGATCCCCTCAGGACTCTTCTAAATGCCCTCAGACACTTCTAGAGAGCCCAGGGCCCGTGTAAAAGCACCCAGACCCTTCTAGAGAACCCCAGGACCCTTCTAAAACCTCCCAGACCCTTCTAGACCCTCCCCGGATCTTTCTAAAAGCCCCCAGACCCTTCTAGAGCCCCCCAGGACCATTCTCAAAGACTCCAGACCCTTCTAGAGCCCCCAGGACCCTTCTAAAAGCACCCAGACCCTTCTAGATCCTCCCCGTATCATTCTAAATGCCCCAAGACCCTTCTAGAGGACCCCAGGACCCTTATAAAAGCCGCCAGACCCTTCTAGATCCTCCCCGGATCATTCTAAAAGCCCATAGACGCTTCTAGATGCCCCCAGGACCATTCTAAAACCCTCCAGACATTTGTAGAGCCTCCCAGGACCCTTCTAAACGCCCCCAGACACTTCTAGAACCTCCCGGGAGCCTTCTAAAAGTACCCAGACCCATCTGGATCCTCCCAGGACCCTTCTAAAAGACCCCAGACCCTTCTAGAGGCCCCAAGAACCCTTCTAATAGCCCCCCAGACCCTTCTAGAGCCCCTCAGGACACTTCTGAAAGCCCCCAGACCATTCTAGAGCACCCCAGGACCCTTCTAAATGCTCCCAGACCTTTCTAGAGGCACCCAGGATCCTTCTAAAATCCCCCAGACCCTTCTAGAGACCCCCAGGACCCTTCTGAATGCCCCCAGACCCTTCTAGAGCCCCCCAGAACTCTTCTAAAAGCCTCCAGACCCTTCTAGATGCCCCCAGGACCCTTCTAAAAGCCCCCAGAACCCTTCTAGACCCTCCCCGAATCTTTCTAAAAGCAACCAGACCCTTCTAGAGCCTCCCAGGACCCTTTTAAAATCCCTCACACCCTTCTAGAGCCCCCCAGGACCATTCTAAAAGAACCCAGACCCTTCTAGAGACCCGAAGGACCCTTCTAAAAGCACTCAGACTTTTCTAGAGTCTCCCAGGACCCTTCTAAAAGCACCCAGACCCTTCTAGAGCTCCCCAGGACCTATCTAAACTACCCCAGACCCTTCTAGAGCCCCCCAGGACCATTCTAAATGTCCCCAGACCCATCTAGAGCCCCCCAGGACTCTTCTAAAAGCATCCAGACCCTTCTAGAGGCCCCCAGGACCCTTCTGAATGCCCCCAGACCCTTCTAGAGCCCCCCAGGACTCTTCTAAAAGCCTCCAGACCCTTCTAGAGGCCCCCAGGACCCTTCTGAAAGCCCCCAGACCCTTCTAGAGCTCCCCAGGACCCTTCTAAATGCACCCAGACACTTTTAGCGCCACCCAGGACCCTTCTAAAAGACCCCAGACCCTTCTAGAGCTCCCCAGGACCCTTCTAAAAGCACCCAGACCCTTCTAGAGCCCCCCAGGACCCTTCTAAAAGCACCCAGACCCTTCTAGAGCCCCACAGGACCCTTCTAAATGCCCCCAGACTCTTCTAGACCCTCCCCGAATCCTTCTTAAAGCACCCAGACCATTCCAGAGCCTCCCAGGACCCTTCTAAAATCCCTCAGACACTTCTAGAGGCCCACAGGACACTTCTAAAAGCCCCCAGAGCCTTCTAGATGCCCCCAGGACCATTCTAAAAGCACTCACACCCTTCTAGAGCACCCCAGGACCCTTCTAAAAGCCCCCAGACCCTCCTAGAGCCCCCCAGGACCCTTCTAAAAGCCCCCAGACCCTTCTAGAGACCCGCAGGACCCTTCTAAATGCCCCCAGACCCTTCTAGAGTCTCCCAGGACCCTTCTAAAAGCCCCCAGACCCTTCTAGAGCTCCCCAGGACCCTTCTAAAATACCCCAGACCCCTCTAGAGGCACCCAGGGCTCCTCTAGTGGTCCGCACACCCTTCTAGAGCCCCCAAGGACCCTTCTAAAAGCCCCCAGACCCTTCTAGAGACACGCAGGACTCTTATAAAAGCCCCCAGACCCTTCTAGAGCCTCCCAGGACCTTTCTAAAAGCCCCCAGACAATTCTAGACCTCCCGAGGACCCTTCTAAAATCACCCAGACCATTCTAGAGGCTCCCAGTGCCCCTCTAATGGTCCCCAGACCCTTCTAGAGCCCCCAAGGACCATTCTAAAAGCCCCCAGACCCTTCTATAGCCACCTAGGACCATTCTAAAAGCACCCAGACCCTTCTAGAGGCTCCCAGGACCCTTCTAAAATCCCCCAGACCCTTCTAGAGCCCCCTAGGACCCTTCTAAATGCCCCCAGACCCTTGTAGAGCCCCCCAGGACCCTTCTAAAAGCATCCAGACTATTCTAGAGGACCGCAGGACCCTTCTAAAATCCCCCAGACCCTTCTAGAACACCCCAGGACCCTTCTAAAAGACCCCAGACGATTCTAGATCCCCTCAGGACTCTTCTAAATGCCCTCAGACACTTCTAGAGAGCCCAGGGCCCGTGTAAAAGCACCCAGACCCTTCTAGAGAACCCCAGGGCCCTTCTAAAACCTCCCAGACCCTTCTAGACCCTCCCCGGATCTTTCTAAAAGACCCCAGACCCTTCTAGAGCCCCCCAGGACCATTCTCAAAGACTCCAGACCCTTCTAGAGCCCCCAGGACCCTTCTAAAAGCCCCCAGACCCTTCTAGATCCTCCCCGTATCATTCTAAATGCCCCCAGACCCTTCTAGAGGACCCCAGGACCCTTATAAAAGCCGCCAGACCCTTCTAGAGCCTCCCCGGATCATTCTAAAAGCCCATAGACGCTTCTAGATGCCCCCAGGACCATTCTAAAACCCTCCAGACATTTGTAGAGCCTCCCAGGACCCTTCTAAACGCCCCCAGACCCTTCTAGAACCTCCCCGGATCCTTCTAAAAGTACCCAGACCCATCTGGATCCTCCCAGGTCCCTTCTAAAAGACCCCAGACCCTTCTAGAGGCCCCAAGAACCCTTCTAATAGCCCCCCAGACCCTTCTAGAGCCCCTCAGGACCCTTCTGAAAGCTACCAGACCATTCTAGAGCACCCCAGGACCCTTCTAAATGCTCCCAGACCTTTCTAGAGGCCCCCAGGATCCTTCTAAAATCCCCCAGACCCTTCTAGACACCCCCAGGACCCTTCTAAATGCCCCCAGAACCTTCTAGAGCCCCCCAGGACCTTCTAAAAGCCTCCAGACTTTTCTAGATGCACGCAGGACCCTTCTGAAAGCCCCCAGACCCTTCTAGAGCCCCCCATAACTCCTCTAAAAGCCTCCAGACCCTTCTAGAGAAGCCCAGGGCCCCTATAAAAGCACCCAGACCCTTCTAGAGCTCCCCAGGACCCTTCTAAAATCCCTCAGACCCTTCTAGAGCCCCCCAGGACACTTCTAAAATCCCCCAGACCCTTCTAGAACCGCCCAGGACCCTTCTAAAACCACCCAGACCGTTCTAGACCCTCCCCGGATCCTTCTAAAAGCCCCCAGACCCTTCTAGAGCCACCCAGGACCCTTCTAAAAGCCTCCAGACCCTTCTAGAGCCCCCCAGGACCCTTCTAAAAGACCCCAGACCCTTCTAGAGATTCCACGTATCCTTCTAAAAGCCCACAGACCCTTCTAGAGCCCCCCAGGACCCTTCTAAATGCCCCCAGACCAATCTAGAGCCCCCCAGGACTCTTCTAAAAGCATCCAGTCCCTTCTAGAGGCCACCAGGACCGTTCTGAATGCCCCCAGACCATTCTAGAGCCCATCAGGACCATTCTAAAAGCTTCCAGACCCTTCTACATGCCCCCAGGACCTGTCTGAAAGCCCCCAGACCCTTCTAGAGTTCCCCAGGACCCTTCCAAATACACCCAAACACTTCTAGCGACCCCCAGGACCCTTCTGAAAGCCCCAGACCCTTCTAGAGCTCCCCAGGACTCTTC
Organism: Clamator glandarius; assembly: GCA_033459285.1. Lineage (NCBI taxonomy): Eukaryota > Metazoa > Chordata > Aves > Cuculiformes > Cuculidae > Clamator > Clamator glandarius. Next base: position 33,062 of record JAUNZM010000987.1, read on the forward strand.
TAAAAAGCCCCAGAGCCTTCTAGAGCCCCCCAGGACCCGTCTAAAAGACCCCAAACCCTTCTAGAGCTCCACAGGACCCTTCTAAAAGACCCAGACCCTTCTAGACCCTCCCCGAATCCTTCTAAAAGCACCCAGACCCTTCTAGAGCCTCCCCGGACCCTTCAAAAGGCCGCAGACAATTCTAGAGGCCCCCAGGACCCTTCTAAAAGCACCCAGAGACTTCTAGATGCAACCAGGACCATTCTAAAAGCACTCACACCCTTCTAGAGCCCACCAGGACCCTTCTAAATGCCGCCAGACCCTTCTAGAACCCCCAGGTCCCTTCTAAAAGCCCCCAGACGCTTCTAGAGACCCGCAGGACCCTTCTAAATGCACCCAGACCCTTCTAGATTCTCCCAGGACCCTTCTAAAAGCGCCAAGACCCTTCTAGAGGCCCCCAGGACCCTTCTAAAAGCACCCAGACCCTTCTAGAGCCCCACAGGACCCTTCTAAAAGCCCCCAGACCCTTCTAGACCCTCCCCGAATCCTTCTAAAAGCAACCAGACCCTTCTAGAGCCTCCCAGGACCCTTTTAAAATCCCTCAGACACTTCTAGAGGCCACCAGGACCCTTCTAAAAGCCATCAGAGTCTTCGAGATGCCCCCAGGACCCTTCTAAAAGCACCCAGACCCTTCTAGAGCTCCCCAGGACCTATCTAAACTACCCCAGACCCTTCTAGAGCCCCCCAGGACCATTCTAAATGTCCCCAGACCCATCTAGAGCCCCCCAGGACTCTTCTAAAAGCATCCAGACCCTTCTAGAGGCCCCCAGGACCCTTCTGAAAGCACCCAGACCCTTCTAGAGCTCCCCAGGACACTTCTAAATGCACCCAGACACTTTTAGCGCCACCCAGGACCCTTCTAAAAGACCCCAGACCCTTCTAGAGCTCCCCAGGACCCTTCTAAAAGCACCCAGACCCTTCTAGAGCCCCCCAGGACCCTTCTAAAAGCACCCAGACCCTTCTAGAGCCCCACAGGACCCTTCTAAATGCCCCCAGACTCTTCTAGACCCTCCCCGAATCCTTCTAAAAGCACCCAGATCATTCCAGAGCCTCCCAGGACCCTTCTAAAATCCCTCAGACCATTCTAGAGGCCCACAGGACACTTCTAAAAGCCCCCAGAGCCTGCTAGATGCCCCCAGGACCATTCTAAAAGCCCTCACACCCTTCTAGAGCACCCCAGGACCCTTCTAAAAGCACCCAGACCCTTCTAGAGCCCCCCATAACTCCTCTAAAAGCCTCCAGACCCTTCTAGAGAAGCCCAGGGCCCCTATAAAAGCACCCAGACCCTTCTAGAGCTCCCCAGGACCCTTCTAAAATCCCTCAGACCCTTCTAGAGCCCCCCAGGACACTTCTAAAATCCCCCAGACCCTTCTAGAACCGCCCAGGACCCTTCTAAAACCACCCAGACCGTTCTAGACCCTCCCCGGATCCTTCTAAAAGCTCCCAGACCCTTCTAGAGCCACCCAGGACCCTTCTAAAAGCCTCCAGACCCTTCTAGAGCCCCCCAGGACCCTTCTAAAAGCCCCCAGACCCTTCTAGAGATTCCACGTATCCTTCTAAAAGCCCCCAGACCCTTCTAGAGCCTCCCAGGACCCGTCTAAAAGACCCCAGACCCTTCTAGAGCTCCACAGGACCCTTCTAAAAGACCCAGAACCTTCTAGAGCCTCCCCGGACCCTTCAAAAGGCCGCAGACAATTCTAGAGGCCCCCAGGACCCTTCTAAAAGCACCCAGAGACTTCTAGATGCAACCAGGACCATTCTAAAAGCACTCACACCCTTCTAGAGCCCACCAGGACCCTTCTAAAAGCCGCCAGACCCTTCTAGAACCCCCAGGTCCCTTCTAAAAGCCCCCAGACGCTTCTAGAGACCCGCAGGACCCTTCTAAATGCACCCAGACCCTTCTAGATTCTCCCAGGACCCTTCTAAAAGCCCCAAGACCCTTCTAGAGCTCCCCAGGACCCTTCTAAATGCCCCCAGACCCTTCTAGAGGCCCCCAGGACCCTTCTAAAAGCACCCAGACCCTTCTAGAGCCCCACAGGACCCTTCTAAAAGCCCCCAGACCCTTCTAGACCCTCCCCGAATCCTTCTAAAAGCAACCAGACCCTTCTAGAGCCTCCCAGGACCCTTTTAAAATCCCTCAGACACTTCTAGAGGCCACCCGGACCCTTCTAAAAGCCATCAGAGTCTTCGTGCCCCCAGGACCCTTCTAAAAGACCTCACACCCTTCTAGAGCCCCCCAGGACCATTCTAAAAGAACCCAGACCCTTCTAGAGACCCGAAGGACCCTTCTAAAAGCACTCAGACCCTTCTAGAGTCTCCCAGGACCCTTCTAAAAGCACCCAGACCCTTCTAGAGCTCCCCAGGACCTATCTAAACTACCCCAGACCCTTCTAGAGCCCCCCAGGACCATTCTAAATGTCCCCAGACCCATCTAGAGCCCCCCAAGACTCTTCTAAAAGCATCCAGACCCTTCTAGAGGCCCCCACGACCCTTCTGAATGCCCCCAGACCCTTCTAGAGCCCCCCAGAACTCTTCTAAAAGCCTCCAGACCCTTCTAGAGGCCCCCAGGACCCTTCTGAAAGCCCCCAGACCCTTCTAGAGCTCCCCAGGACACTTCTAAATGCACCCAGACACTTTTAGCGCCAACCAGGACCCTTCTAAAAGACCCCAGACCCTTCTAGAGCTCCCCAGGACCCTTCTAAAAGCACCCAGACCCTTCTAGAGCCCCCCAGGACCCTTCTAAAAGCACCCAGACCCTTCTAGAGCCCCACAGGACCCTTCTAAATGCCCCCAGACTCTTCTAGACCCTCCCCGAATCCTTCTAAAAGCACCCAGACCATTCCAGAGCCTCCCAGGACCCTTCTAAAATCCCTCAGACACTTCTAGAGGCCCACAGGACACTTCTAAAAGCCCCCAGAGCCTGCTAGATGCCCCCAGGACCATTCTAAAAGCCCTCACACCCTTCTAGAGCACCCCAGGACCCTTCTAAAAGCACCCAGACCCTTCTAGAGCCCCCCATAACTCCTCTAAAAGCCTCCAGACCCTTCTAGAGAAGCCCAGGGCCCCTATAAAAGCACCCAGACCCTTCTAGAGCTCCCCAGGACCCTTCTAAAATCCCTCAGACCCTTCTAGAGCCCCCCAGGACCCTTCTAAAATCCCCCAGACCCTTCTAGAACCGCCCAGGACCCTTATAAAACCACCCAGACCATTCTAGACCCTCCCCGGATCCTTCTAAAAGCCCCCAGACCCTTCTAGAGCCACCCAGGACCCTTCTAAAAGACCCCAGACCCTTCTAGAGCCTCCCAGGACCCTTCTAAAAGCCCCCAGACCCTTCTAGAGATTCCACGTATCTTTCTAAAAGCCCCCAGACCCTTCTAGAGCCCCCCAGGACCCGTCTAAAAGACCCCAGACCCTTCTAGAGCTCCACAGGACCCTTCTAAAAGACCCAGACCCTTCTAGAGCCTCCCCGGACCCTTCAAAAGGCCGCAGACAATTCTAGAGGCCCCCAGGACCCTTCTAAAAGCACCCAGAGACTTCTAGATGCAACCAGGACCATTCTAAAAGCACTCACACCCTTCTAGAGCCCACCAGGACCCTTCTAAAAGCCGCCAGACCCTTCTAGAACCCCCAGGTCCCTTCTAAAAGCCCCCAGACGCTTCTAGAGACCCGCAGGACCCTTCTAAATGCACCCAGACCCTTCTAGATTCTCCCAGGACCCTTCTAAAAGCCCCAAGACCCTTCTAGAGCTCCCCAGGACCCTTCTAAATGCCCCCAGACCCTTCTAGAGGCCCCCAGGACCCTTCTAAAAGCACCCAGACCCTTCTAGAGCCCCACAGGACCCTTCTAAAAGCCCCCAGACCCTTCTAGACCCTCCCCGAATCCTTCTAAAAGCAACCAGACCCTTCTAGAGCCTCCCAGGACCCTTTTAAAATCCCTCAGACACTTCTAGAGGCCACCAGGACCCTTCTAAAAGCCATCAGAGTCTTCGAGATGCCCCCAGGACCCTTCTAAAAGACCTCACACCCTTCTAGAGCCCCCCAGGACCATTCTAAAAGAACCCAGACCCTTCTAGAGACCCGAAGGACCCTTCTAAAAGCACCCAGACCCTTCTAGAGCTCCCCAGGACCTATCTAAACTCCCCCAGACCCTTCTAGAGCCCCCAAGGACCATTCTAAATGTCCCCAGACCCATCTAGACCCCCCCGGACTCTTCTAAAAGCATCCAGACCCTTCTAGAGGCCCCCAGGACCCTTCTGAATGCCCCCAGACCCTTCTAGAGCCCCCCAGAACTCTTCTAAAAGCCTCCAGACCCTTCTAGAGGCCCCCAGGACCCTTCTGAAAGCACCCAGACCCTTCTAGAGCTCCCCAGGACCCTTCTAAATGCACCCAGACACATTTAGCGCCACCCAGGACCCTTCTAAAAGCACCCAGACCCTTCTAGAGCTCCCCAGGACCCTTCTAAAAGCACCCAGACCCTTCTAGAGCCCCCCAGGACCCTTCTAAAAGCACCCAGACCTTTCTAGAGCCCCACAGGACCCTTCTAAATGCCCCCAGACTCTTCTAGACCCTCCCCGAATCCTTCTAAAAGCACCCAGACCATTCCAGAGCCTCCCAGGACCCTTCTAAAATCCCTCAGACACTTCTAGAGGCCCACAGGACACTTCTAAAAGCCCCCAGAGCCTGCTAGATGCCCCCAGGACCATTCTAAAAGCCCTCACACCCTTCTAGAGCACCCCAGGACCCTTCCAAAAGCACCCAGACCCTTCTAGAGCCACCCAGGACCCTTCTAAAAGCCCCCAGACCCTTCTAGAGACCCGCAGGACCCTTCTAAATGCCCCCAGACCCTTCTAGAGTCTCCCAGGACCCTTCTAAAAGCCCCCAGACCCTTCTAGAGCTCCCCAGGACCCTTCTAAAATACCCCAGACCTCTCTAGAGGCCCCCAGGGCTCCTCTAGTGGTCCCCACACCCTTCTAGAGCCCCCAAGGACCCTTCTAAAAGCCCCCAGACCCTTCTAGAGACACGCAGGACTCTTCTAAAAGCCCCCAGACCCTTCTAGAGCCTCCCAGGACCTTTCTAAAAGCCCCCAGACAATTCGAGACCTCCCGAGGACCCTTCTCAAAGACCCCAGAGCCTTCTAGAGTACTCCAGGGCCCTTCTAAAAGCCCCCAGACCCTTCTAGAGACAAGCAGGACCCTTCTAAAAGCCCCCAGACCATTCTAGATTCCCCCAGGACCCTTCTAAAAGCCCCCAGACCCTTCTAGAGCTCCTCAGGACCCTTCTAAATCCCCCAGACCCTTCTAGAGGCCCCCAGGGCTCTTCTAATGGTCCCCAGACCCTTCTAGAGCCACCAATAACCCTTCTAAATGCCCACAGAGCCTTCTAGACCTTCCCCGGATCCTTCTAATAGCCCCCAGACCCTTCTAGAGCCCCCAGGACCCTTCTAAAAGCACCCAGACCCTTCTAGATCCTCCACGGACCATTCTAAAAGCCCCCGGACCCTTCTAGAGCCCCCCAGGACACTTCTGAAAGACCCCAGACCCTTCTAGAGCCCCCCAGGACCCTTCTAAATGACCCCAGACCCATCTAGAGCCCCCCAGGACTCTTCTAATATACTCCAGACCCTTCTAGAGGCCCCCAGGACCCTTCTGAATGCCCCCAGACCCTTCTAGAGCCCCCCAGAACTCTTCTAAAAGCCTCCAGACCCTTCTAGAGGCCCCCAGGACCCTTTTAAATGCCCCCAGACCCTTCTAGAGACACCCAGGACCCTTCTAAAAGCACCCAGACACTTCTAGCGCCCTCAGGACCCTTCTAAAAGCCCCAAGACCCTTCTAGAGCTCCCCAGGACCCTTCTAAAAGCCCCCAGACCCTTCTAGAGGCCCCCAGGACCCTTCTAAAAGCACCCAGACCCTTCTAGAGCCCCACAGGACCCTTCTAAAAGCCCCCAGACCCTTCTAGACCCTCCCCGAATCCTTCTAAAAGCAACCAGACCCTTCTAGAGCCTCCCAGGACCCTTTTAAAATCCCTCAGACACTTCTAGAGACCACCAGGACCCTTCTAAAAGCCATCAGAGTCTTCGAGATGCCCCCAGGACCCTTCTAAAAGACCTCACACCCTTCTAGAGCCCCCCAGGACCATTCTAAAATAACCCAGACCCTTCTAGAGACCCGAAGGACCCTTCTAAAAGCACTCAGACCCTTCTAGAGTCTCCCAGGACCCTTCTAAAAGCACCCAGACCCTTCTAGAGCTCCCCAGGACCTATCTAAACTCCCCCAGACCCTTCTAGAGCCCCCAAGGACCATTCTAAATGTCCCCAGACCCATCTAGACCCCCCCAGGACTCTTCTAAAAGCATCCAGACCCTTCTAGAGGCCCCCAGGACCCTTCTGAATGCCCCCAGACTGTTCTAGAGCCCCCCAGAACTCTTCTAAAAGCCTCCAGACCCTTCTAGAGGCCCCCAGGACCCTTCTGAAAGCACCCAGACCCTTCTACAGCTCCCCAGGACCCTTCTAAATGCACCCAGACAATTTTAGCGCCAACCAGGACCCTTCTAAAAGACCCCAGACCCTTCTAGAGCTCCCCAAGACCCTTCTAAAAGCACCCAGACCCTTCTAGAGCCCCCCAGGACCCTTCTAAAAGCCCCCAGACCCTTCTAGAGTCTCCCAGGACCCTTCTAAAAGCACCCAGACCCTTCTAGAGCTCCCCAGGACCTATCTAAACTCCCCCAGACCCTTCTAGAGCCCCCAAGGACCCTTCTAAAATCACCCAGACCATTCTAGAGGCTCCCAGTGCCCCTCTAATGGTCCCCAGACCCTTCTAGAGCCCCCAAGGACCATTCTAAAAGCCCCCAGACCCTTCTATAGCCACCTAGGACCATTCTAAAAGCACCCAGACCCTTCTAGAGGCTCCCAGGACCCTTCTAAAATCCCCCAGACCCTTCTAGAGCCCCCTAGGACTCTTCTAAATGCCCCCAGACCCTTGTAGAGCCCCCCAGGACCCTTCTAAAAGCATCCAGACTATTCTAGAGGACCGCAGGACCCTTCTAAAAGCACCCAGACCCTTCTAGAGCCCCACAGGACCCTTCTAAAAGCCCCCAGACCCTTCTAGACCCTCCCCGAATCCTTCTAAAAGCAACCAGACCCTTCTAGAGCCTCCCAGGACACTTCTAGAGACCACCAGGACCCTTCTAAAAGCCATCAGAGTCTTCGAGATGCCCCCAGGACCCTTCTAAAAGACCTCACACCCTTCTAGAGCCCCCCAGGACCATTCTAAAAGAACCCAGACCCTTCTAGAGACCCGAAGGACCCTTCTAAAAGCACTCAGACCCTTCTAGAGTCTCCCAGGACCCTTCTAAAAGCACCCAGACCCTTCTAGAGCTCCCCAGGACCTATCTAAACTCCCCCAGACCCTTCTAGAGCCCCCCAGGACCATTCTAAATGTCCCCAGACCCATCTAGACCCCCCACGGACTCTTCTAAAAGCATCCAGACCCTTCTAGAGGCCCCCAGGACCCTTCTGAATGCCCCCAGACCCTTCTAGAGCCCCCCGAACTCTTCTAAAAGACTCCAGACCCTTCTAGAGGCCCCCAGGACCCTTCTGAAAGCACCCAGACCCTTCTAGAGCTCCCCAGGACCCTTCTAAATGCACCCAGACACTTTTAGCGCAACCCAGGACCCTTCTAAAAGACCCCAGACCCTTCTAGAGCTCCCCAGGACCCTTCTAAAAGCACCCAGACCCTTCTAGAGCCCCCCAGGACTCTTCTAAAAGCATCCAGACCCTTCTAGAGGCCCCCAGGACCCTTCTGAATGCCCCCAGACTGTTCTAGAGCCCCCCAGAACTCTTCTAAAAGCCTCCAGACCCTTCTAGAGGCCCCCAGGACCCTTCTGAAAGCACCCAGACCCTTCTACAGCTCCCCAGGACCCTTCTAAATGCACCCAGACCCTTCTAGAGCCCCCCAGGACCCTTCTAAAAGCACCCAGACCCTTCTAGAGCCCCACAGGACCCTTCTAAAAGCACCCAGACTCTTCTAGACCCTCCCCGAATCCTTCTAAAAGCACCCAGACCATTCCAGAGCCTCCCAGGACCCTTCTAAAATCCCTCAGACACTTCTAGAGGCCCACAGGACACTTCTAAAAGCCCCCAGAGCCTTCTAGATGCCCCCAGGACCATTCTAAAAGCACTCACACCCTTCTAGAGCACCCCAGGACCCTTCTAAAAGCCCCAGACCCTTCTAGAGCCCCCCAGGACCCTTCTAAAAGCCCCCAGACCCTTCTAGAGACCCGCAGGACCCTTCTAAATGCCCCCAGACCCTTCTAGAGTCTCCCAGGACCCTTCTAAAAGCCCCCAGACCCTTCTAGAGCTCCCCAGGACCCTTCTAAAATACCCCAGACCCCTCTAGAGGCCCCCAGGGCTTCTCTAGTGGTCCCCACACCCTTCTAGAGCCCCCAAGGACCCTTCTAAAAGCCCCCAGACCCTTCTAGAGACACGCAGGACTCTTCTAAAAGCCCCCAGACCCTTCTAGAGCCTCCCAGGACCTTTCTAAAAGCCCCCAGACAATTCGAGACCTCCCGAGGACCCTTCTAAAATCACCCAGACCATTCTAGAGGCTCCCAGTGCCCCTCTAATGGTCCCCAGACCCTTCTAGAGCCCCCAAGGACCCTTCTAAAAGCCCCCAGACCATTCTATAGCCACCTAGGACCATTCTAAAAGCACCCAGACCCTTCTAGAGCCCCCCAGGACCCGTCTAAAATCCCCCAGACCCTTCTAGAGCCCCCCCGGACCCTTCTAAATGCCCCCAGACCCTTGTAGAGCCCCTCAGGACCCTTCTAAAAGCATCCAGACTATTCTAGAGGATCGCATGAAACTTCTAAAATCCCCCAGACCCTTCTAGAACACCCCAGGACCCTTCTAAAAGCCCCCAGACCCTTCTAGAGCCTCCCCGGATCATTCTAAAAGCCCATAGACGCTTCTAGATGCCCCCAGGACCATTCTAAAACCCTCCAGACATTTGTAGAGCCTCCCAGGACCCTTCTAAACGCCCCCAGACCATTCTAGAACCTCCCCGGATCCTTCTAATAGTACCCAGACCCATCTGGATCCTCCCAGGACCCTTCTAAAAGACCCCAGACCCTTCTAGAGGCCCCAAGAACCCTTCTAATAGCCCCCCAGACCCTTCTAGAGCCCCTCAGGACCCTTCTGAAAGACCCCAGACGATTCTAGAGACCCGCAGGACCCTTCTAAATGCACCCAGACCCTTCTAGATTCTCCCAGGACCCTTCTAAAAAGCCCCCAGACCCTTCTAGAGCTCCCCAGGACCCGTCTAAAATACCCCAGACCCTTCTAGAGGTCCCCAGGGTCCCTCTAGTGGTCCCCACACCCTTCTAGAACCCCCAAGGACCATTCTAAAAGCCCCCAGACCCATCAAGAGCTCCCCAGAACCCTTCTAAAATCCCCCAGACACTTCTAGAGGCTCCTAGGGCCCCTCTAATGGTACCCAGACCCTTCTAGAGCCCCCAAGGACCATTCTAAAAGCCCCCAGACCATTCTAGAGCTCCCCAGGACCCTTCTAAAATCCCTCAGATCCTTCTAGAGCCACCCAGGACCCTTCTAAAATCCCCCAGACACTTCTAGAGCCCCCCAGGACCCTTCTAAAAGTCCCCAGACCCTTATAGACCCTCCCCGGATCCTTCTAAAAGTACCCAGACCCTTCTAGAGCCTCCCAGGACCCTTATAAAATCCCTCAGACCATTCTAGAGCCCCACAGGACCCTTATAAAAGCCCCCAGAGACTTCTAGATGCCCCCAGGACCATTCTAAAAGCCCTCACACCCTTCTAGAGCCCACCAGGACCCTTCTAAAAGCCGCCAGACCCTTCTAGAGCCCCCCAGGACCCTTCTAAAAGCTCCCAGACCCTTTTAGAGACCCGCAGGACCCATCTAAATGCCCCCAGACCCTTCTAGATTTTCCCAGGACCCTTCTAAAAGCCCCCAGACCCTTCTAGACCCTCCCAGGACCCTTCTAAAATACCCCAGACCCTTCTAGATGCCTCCAGGTCCCCTCTAGTGGTCCCCAGACCCTTCTAGAGCCCCCAAGGACCGTTCTAAATGCCCCCAGACCCATCTAGAGGCCCCTAGGGCTCCTCTAATGGTCCCCCAGACCCTTCTAGAGCCCCAAGGACCCTTCTAAAAGCCTCCAGACCCTTCTAGAGACCCGCAGGACCCTTCTAAATGCCCCCAGACCTTTCAGGAGGCCCACAGGATCCTTCTAAAATCCCCCAGACCATTCTAGAGCCCCCCAGTACACTTCTAAATGCCCCCAGACCCTTCTAGAGCCCCCCAGGACCCTTCTAAAAGCAGCCAGACCCTTCTAGAGCTCCCCAGGACCCGTCTAAAATACCCAAGACCCTTTTAGAGGTCCCCAGGGCCCCTCTAGTGGTCCCCAGACCCTTCTAGAGCCCCCAAGGACCATTCTAAAAGCACCCAGACCCTTCAAGAGCACCCCAGAACCCTTCTAAAATCCCCCAGACGCTTCTAGAGGCCCCTAGGGCCCCTCTAATTGTCCCCAGACCCTTCTAGAGCCCCCAAGGACCCTTCTAAAAGCCCCCAGACCCTTCTAGAGACCCGCAGGACCCTTCTAAAAGACCCCAGACCCTTGTAGACGATCCCTGGATCCTTCTAATAGCCCCCAGACCCTTCTAGAGACCCCAGGACCCTTCTAAAAGTCCCCAGACCCTTCTAGACCCTCCCTGGATCCTTCTAAAAGCACCCAGACCCTTCTAAAGCCTCCCAGGACCCTTATAAAATCCCTCAGACCATTCTAGAGCCCCCCAGGACCCTTCTAAAAGCTCCCAGACCCTTCTAGAGACCCGCAGGACCCATCTAAATGCCCCCAGATCCTTCTAGAGTTTCCCAGGATCCTTCTAAAAGCCCCCAGACCCTTCTAGAGCTCCCCAGGACCCTTCTAAAATACCCCAGACTCTTCTAGAGGCCTCCAGGGCCCCTCTAGTGGTCCCCAGACCCTTCTAGAGCCCCCAAGGACCATTCTAATAGCCCCCAGACCATTCTAGAGGCCCCTAGGGCCCCTCTAATGGTCCCCAGACCCTTCTAGAGCCCCAAGGACCCTTCTAAAAGCCCCCAGACCCTTCTAGAGACCCGCAGGACCCTTCTAAATGCCCCCAGACCTATCTAGAGGCCCCCAGGATCCTTCTAAAATCCCCCAGACCCTTCTAGAGCCCCCCAGGACACATCTAAATGCCCCCAGACCCTTCTAGAGCCCCCCAGGACCATTCTAAAAGCCCTCAGACACTTCTAGAGCCTCCCAGGACCCTTCTGAAAGCCCCCAGACCCTTCTAGATGCGCCCAGGACCCTTCTAAAAGACCCCAGACCATTCTAGAGCCCCCCAGGACTCTTCTAAAAGCCCCCAGACCCTTCTAGTGAAGTCCAGGGCCCTTCTAAATGCATCCAGACCCTTCTAGAGCTCCCCAGGACCATTCTAAAAGCACTCAGACCCTTCTAGAGCCCCCCAGGATCCTTCTAAAATCCCCCAGACCCTTCTAGAACCCCCCAAGGACCATTCCAAACCCACCCAGACCATTCTAGACCCTCCCCGGATCCTTCTAAAAGCACCCAGACCCTTCTAGAACCTCCCAGGACCCTTCTAAAATCCATCAGACCATTCTAGAGCCTCCCAGGACCCTTCTAAAAGCCCCCAGATCCTTCTAGAGACCAGCAGGACCCTTCTAAAAGCCTCCAGACCCTTCTAGAGCAACCCAGGACCCTTCTAAAAGCCCCCAGACCCTTCTAGAAATTCCACGTATCCTTCTAAAAGCCCCCAGACCCATCTAGATCCCCAAAGGACCCTTCTAAAAGCATCCAGTCCCTTCTAGAGGCCACCAGGACCGTTCTGTATGCCCCCAGACCCTTCTAG
>JAUNZM010000988.1:0-50031 GCA_033459285.1 Clamator glandarius
TTTAGAAGAGTCCTGGGGGCCTCTAGAAGGGTCTGGCGGCTTTTAGAAGAGTCCTGGGGCCTCTAGAAGGGTCTGGGTCTTTTAGAAGGGTCCTGGCGGGCTCTAGAATGGTCTGGGGGCTTTTAGAAGGATACGTGGAATTTCTAGAAGGGTCTTAGGGCTTTTAGAAGGGTCCTGGGTTGCTCTAGAAGGGTCTGGAGGCTTTTAGAAGGGTCCTGCGGGTCTCTAGAAGGATCTGGTTGCTTTTAGAAGGGTCCTGGGAGGCTCTAGAATGGTCTGATGGATTTTAGAAGGGTCCTGGAGGTTCTAGAAGGGTCTGGGTGCTTTTAGAAGGATTTGGGGAGGGTCTAGAACGGTCTTGGGTGGTTTTAGAAGGGTCCTGGGGGGTTCTAGAAGGGTCTGGGGAATTTTAGAAGGATCCTGGGGGGCTCTAGAAGTGTCTGAGGGATTTTAGAAGGGTCCTGGGGAGCTCTAGAAGGGTCTGGGTGCTTTTAGAGGGGCCTTGGACTTCTCTAGAAGGGTCTGGGGGCTTTTAGAAGAGTTCTGGGGGGCTCTAGAATGGTCTGGGTTCTTTAGAAGGGTCCTGGGCGCATCTAGAAGGGTCTGGGGGCTTTCAGAAGGGTCCTGGGGGGCTCTAGAAGGGTCTGGGGGATATTAGAAGGGTCCTGGGGGCCTCTAGAAGGGTCTGGGGGGCTTTTATAATGGTCCTTGGGGGCTCTAGAAGGGTCTGGGGTCCACGAGAGGGGCCCTGGAGGCCTCTAGAAGGGTCTGGGGGCTTTTTAGAAGGGTCCTTGGAGGGCTCTAGAAGGGTCTGGGTACCATTAGAGGGGCCCTAAAGGCCTCTAGAAGGGTCTGGGGGAATTTAGAAGGGTTCTGGGTAGCTCTTGAAGGGTCTGGGGGCTTTTAGAATGGTCCTTGGGGGCTCTAGAAGGGTCTGGGGACCACTAGAGGGGCCCTGGGGACATCTAGAAGGGTCTGGGGTATTTTAGACGGGTCCTGGGGACCTCTAGAAGCGTCTGGGGGCATTTAGAAGGGTCCGGGGGGGCTCTAGAAGGGTCGGGGGGGGTTTAGTATAGTCCTGGTGGGCTCTAGAAGGGTGTGAGGGCTTTTAGAAGGTTCCTGGGGGCATCTAGAAGGCTCTGGGGGCTTTTAGAAGGGTCCTGGGGGCCTCTAGAATTGTCTGAGGGATTTTAGAAGGGTCCTGGGAGGCTCTAGAAGGGTCTGGGGGCTTTTAGAATGATCCAGGTAGGGTCTAGAAGGGTCTGGGGGCTTTTAGAAGCGTCCTGTGGGGCTCTAGAAGGGTCAGGGTGCTTTTAGAAGGGGCCTAGGGGGCTCTAGAAGGGTCTGGGGTGCTTTTAGATGGGTCCTAAGGGGCTCTAGAAGGGTCTGGGTGATTTTAGAAGGGTCCTGGGTAGCTCTAGAAGGGTCTGGGGGCTTTCAGAAGGGTCCTGGGGGCTGTAGAAGTGTCTGGAGTCTTTTAGAAGGGTCCTGGGGGGCTCTAGAAGGGTCTGGGGGCCTTTAGAAGGGTCCTGGGGGCCTCTAGAAGGGTCTGGAAGCTTTTAGAAGGGCCCTGGGGGGGTCTAGAAGGGTCTGGGGGCTTTTAGAAGGGTCCTGGTTGGCTCTAGGAGGGTCTGGGGGTTTTCAGAAGGGTCCTGGGAGGCTCTAGAAGGGACTGGAGTCTTTTAGAAGGGTCCTGGGAGGATCCAGATGGGTCTGGGTGCTTTTAGAAGGATCCGGAGAGGGTCTAGAAGGGTCTGGGTGCTTTTAGAAGGATCCGGGGAGGGTCTAGAACGGTCTGGGTGGTTTTAGAAGGGTCCTGGGGGGTTCTAGAAGGGTCTGGGGAATTTTAGAAGGATCCTGGGGGGCTCTAGAAGTGTCTGAGGGATTTTAGAAGGGTCCTGGGGAGCTCTAGAAGGGTCTGGGTGCTTTTAGAGGGGCCTTGGACTTCTCTAGAAGGGTCTGGGGGCTTTTAGAAGAGTTCTGGGGGGCTCTAGAATGGTCTGGGGTCTTTTAGAAGGGTCCTGGGCGCATCTAGAAGGGTCTGGGGGCTTTCAGAAGGGTCCTGGGGGGCTCTAGAAGGGTCTGGGGGATATTAGAAGGGTCCTGGGGGCCTCTAGAAGGGTCTGGGGGCTTTTATAATGGTCCTTGGGGGCTCTAGAAGGGTCTGGGGACCACTAGAGGGGCCCTGGAGGCCTCTAGAAGGGTCTGGGGTATTTTAGAAGGGTCCTTGGGAGCTCTAGAAGGGTCTGGGGGCTTTTAGAAGGGTCCTGGGAAACTCTAGAATGGTCTGGGGGCATTTAGATGGGTCCTGCGGGTCTCTAGAAGGGTCTGGGATCTTTTAGAAGGGTCCTGGGGGGCTCTAGAAGCGTCTAGCGGCTTTTAGAAGGGTCCTGGTGGGCTCTAGAAGGGTGTGAGGGCTTTTAGAATGGTCCTGGGGGCATCTAGAAGTCTCTGGGGGCTTTTATAAGGGTCCTGGGGGGCTCTAGAATGGTCTGAGGGATTTTATAAGGGTCCTGGGAGGCTCTAGAAGGGTCTGGGTGCTTTTAGAAGGATTCGGGGAGGGTCTAGAAGGGTCTGGGGACTTTTAGAAGGGTCCTGGGGGGCTCTAGAAGGGTCTGGGGGCTATTAGAAGGATCCAGGGATGGTCTACAAGGGTCTGGGGTCTTTTAGAAGGGTCCTGCGGGTCTCTAGAAGGGTCTGGGGGCTTTTAGAAGGGTCCTTGGGGGCTCTAGAAGGGTCTGGGTACCATTAGAGGGGCCCTAGGGGCCTCTAGAAGGGTCTGGGGGATTTTAGAAGGGTTCTGGGTAGCTCTTGAAGGGTCTGGGGGCTTTTAGAATGGTCCTTGGGGGCTCTAGAAGGGTCTGTGGACCACTAGAGGGGCCCTGGGGACATCTAGAAGGGTCTGGGGTATTTTAGACGGGTCCTGGGGACCTCTAGAAGCGTCTGGGGGCTTTTAGAAGGGTCCTGGGGGGTTCTAGAAGGGTCTGGCGGCTTTTAGAAGGGTCCTGGGGGAATCTAGATGGGTGTGAGGGCTTTTAGAATGGTCCTGGGTGCATCTAGAAGTCTCTGGGTGCTTTTAGAAGGGTCCTGGGGGCCTCTAGAATTGTCTGCGGCCTTTTAGAAGGGTCCGGGGAGGCTCTAGAAGGGTCTGGGTGCTTTTAGAAGGATCCGGGGAGGGTCTAGAAGGGTCTGGGGCTTTTAGACGGGTCCTGGGGGGCTCTAGAATGGTCTGGGGGCATTCAGAACGGTCCTGGTGGCCTCTAGAAGGGACTGGATGCTTTTAGAAGAGTCCTGGGGGGCTCTAGATTGGTCTGGGGGCATTTAGAAGGGTCCTGCGGGGCTCTAGAATGGTCTGGGGGCTTTTAGAAGGATACGTGGAATCTCTAGAAGGGTGTGGGGGCTTTTAGAAGGATCCGGGGAGGGTCTAGAACGGTCTGGGTGGTTTTAGAAGGGTCCTGGGCGGTTCTAGAAGGGTCTGGGGTATTTTAGAAGGGTCCGGGGGGGCTCTAGAAGTGTCTGAGGGATTTTAGAAGGGTCCTGGGGAGCTCTAGAAGGGTCTGGGTGCTTTTATAGGGGCCCTGGGCTTCTCTAGAAGGGTCTGGGGGCTTTTAGAGGAGTTATGGGGGGCTCTAGAATGGTCTGGGGGCTTTTAGAAGGGTCCTGGGCGGATCTAGAAGCGTCTGGGGGCTTTCAGAAGGGTCCTGCGGGCCTCTAGAAAAGTCTGGAGGCTTTTAGAAGTCCTGGGGTGCTCTAGAAGGGTCTGGGGGCATTTAGAAGGGTCCTGGGGGTCTCTAGAAGGGTCTGGGGGATTTTAGAAGGATCCTGGGGGCCTCTAGAAAGGTCTGGGGGCATTTAGAAGGGTCCTGGGGTGCTCTAGAAGGGTCTGGGGGCTTTCAGAAGGGTCCTGAGGGGCTCTAGAAGGGTCTGGGGGGCTATTAGAAGGGTTCTTGGGGCCTCTAGAAGGGTCTGGGGTCTTTTAGAAGGGTCCTGCTAGGATCCAGATGGGTCTGGGTACTTTTAGAAGGATCCGGGGAGGTTCTAGAAGGGTCTGGGGGCGTTTAGAAGGGTCCTGGGAGGCTCTACAAATGTCTGGAGGGTTTTAGAATGGTCCTGGGGGCATCTAGAAGCGTCTATGGGGTTTTAGAATGATCCGGGGAGGCTCTAGAAGGGTCTGGCGGCTTTTATAAGGGTCCTGGGGTCCTCTAGAAGGGTCTGGGGGCATTTAGAATGATACGGGGAGGATCTAGAAGGGTCTGGGGGCTTTTAGAAGGGTCCTGGGGTGCTCTAGAAGGGTCTGGGGGCTTTTAGAAAGATCCGGGGAGGGTCTAGAAGGGTCTGGGAGGTTTTAGAAGGGTCCTGGGGTTCTCTAGAAGGGTCTGGGTCCTTTTAGACGGGCCCTGGGCTCTCTAGAAGTGTCTGGGGGCATTTAGAAGAGTCCTGGGGGGCTCTAGAATCGTCTGGGGTCATTTAGAAGGGTCCTGGGGTGTTCTAGAAGGGTCTGGGGGATTTTAGAAGGGTCCTGCGGTCCTCTGGCATAGTCTGGATGCTTTTAGAAGGGTCCTGGGGGGCTCTAGAAGGGTCTGGGGGCATTTAGAAGGGTCCTGGGGGGCTCTAGAAGGGTCTGGGGGATTTTAGAAGAGTCCTGGGGGCCTCTAGAAGGGTCTGGGTGCTTTTAGAATGGTCCTAGGTGGCTATAGAAGGGTCTGGGGGCTTTTAGAAGGGTCCTTGGGGGCTCTAGAAGGGTCTGGGGACCATTAGAGGGGCACTGGGAGCGTCTAGAATGGTCTGGGTGATTTTAGAAGGGTCCTCGGGAGGTCTAGAATTGTCTGGGTGCTTTTAGAAAGGTCCTGGGAGGCTCTAGAAGGGTCTGGGGGCTTTTAGAAGAGTCCTGCATGTCTCTAGAAGGGTCTGGGGGCTTTTAGAAGGGTCCTTGGGGGATCTAGAAGGGTGTGGGGACCACTAGAGGAGCCCTGGGGGCCTCTAGAGTGGTCTGGGGTATTTTAGAAGGGTCCTGGGGAGCTCTAGAAGGGTTGGGGGCTTTTAGAAGGGTCCTGGGAGACTCTAGAAGGGTCTGGGGGCATTTAGAAGGGTCCTGAGGGTCTCTAGAAGGGTCTGGGGGCTTTCAGAAGGGTCATGGGTGCCTCTAGAAGGGTCTGGAGGCTTTTAGAAGAGTTCTGGGGGGCTCTAGAAGGGTCTGGGGACCACTAGAGGGGCCCTGGGGACATCTAGAAGGGTCTGGGGTATTTTAGACGGGTCCTGGGGACCTCTAGAAGCGTCTGGGGGCTTTTAGAAGTGTCCTGGGGGGTTCTAGAAGGGTCTGGCGGCTTTTAGAAGGGTCCTGGGGGAATCTAGATGGGTGTGAGGGCTTTTAGAATGGTCCTGGGTGCATCTAGAAGTCTCTGGGTGCTTTTAGAAGGGTCCTGGGGGCCTCTAGAATTGTCTGCGGCCTTTTAGAAGGGTCCGGGGAGGCTCTAGAAGGGTCTGGGTGCTTTTAGAAGGATCCGGGGAGGGTCTAGAAGGGTCTGGGGCTTTTAGAAGGGTCCTGTGGAGCTCTAGAAGGGTCTGGGGTCTTTTAGACGGGTCCTGGGGGGCTCTAGAAGGGTCTGGGGCTATTTAGAAGAGTCCTGGGGAGCTCTAGAAGGGTCTGGGGCTTTCAGAAGGGTCCTGGGGGTCGCTAGAAGTGTTTGGATGTATTTGGAAGTGTCTTGGGGAGCTCTAGAAGGGTCTGGGGGCTTTCAGAAGGGTCCTGGGGGCATGTAGAAGGGTCTGGAGGCTTTTAGAATGGTCCTGATGGGCTCTAGAATGGTCTGGGGGCATTCAGAACGGTCCTGGTGGCCTCTAGAAGGGACTGGATGCTTTTAGAAGAGTCCTGGGGGGCTCTAGATTGGTCTGGGGGCATTTAGAAGGGTCCTGCGGGGCTCTAGAATGGTCTGGGGGCTTTTAGAAGGATACGTGGAATCTCTAGAAGGGTCTGGGGGCTTTTAGAAGGGTCCTGGGGGGCTCTAGAAGGGTCTGGAGGCTTTTAGAAGGGTCCTGGGTGGCTCTAGAAGGGTGTGGGGGCTTTTAGAAGGATCCCGGGAGGGTCTAGAACGGTCTGGGTGGTTTTAGAAGGGTCTGGGCGGTTCTAGAAGGGTCTGGGTGATTTTAGAAGGGTCCTGGGGGGCTCTAGAAGTGTCTGAGGGATTTTAGAAGGGTCCTGGGGAGCTCTAGAAGGGTCTGGGTGCTTTTATAGGGGCCCTGGGCTTCTCTAGAAGGGTCTGGGGGCTTTTAGAGGAGTTATGGGGGGCTCTAGAATGGTCTGGGGGCTTTTAGAAGGGTCCTGGGCGGATCTAGAAGCGTCTGGGGGCTTTCAGAAGGGTCCTGCGGGCCTCTAGAAAAGTCTGGAGGCTTTTAAAAGGTCCTGGGGTGCTCTAGAAGGGTCTGGGGGCATTTAGAAGGGTCCTGGGGGTCTCTAGAAGGGTCTGGGGGATTTTAGAAGGATCCTGGGGGCCTCTAGAAAGGTCTGGGGGCATTTAGAAGGGTCCTGGGGTGCTCTAGAAGGGTCTGGGGGCTTTCAGAAGGGTCCTGAGGGGCTCTAGAAGGGTCTGGGGGGCTATTAGAAGGGTTCTTGGGGCCTCTAGAAGGGTCTGGGGTCTTTTAGAAGGGTCCTGCTAGGATCCAGATGGGTCTGGGTACTTTTAGAAGGATCCGGGGAGGTTCTAGAAGGGTCTGGGGGCGTTTAGAAGGGTCCTGGGAGGCTCTACAAATGTCTGGAGGGTTTTAGAATGGTCCTGGGGGCATCTAGAAGCGTCTGTGGACTTTTAGAATGATCCGGGGAGGCTCTAGAAGGGTCTGGCGGCTTTTATAAGGGTCCTGGGGTCCTCTAGAAGGGTCTGGGGGCATTTAGAATGATACGGGGAGGATCTAGAAGGGTCTGGGGGCTTTTAGAAGGGTCCTGGGGTGCTCTAGAAGGGTCTGGGGGCTTTTAGAAAGATCCGGGGAGGGTCTAGAAGGGTCTGGGAGGTTTTAGAAGGGTCCTGGGGTTCTCTAGAAGGGTCTGGGTGCTTTTAGACGGGCCCTGGGCTCTCTAGAAGTGTCTGGGGGCATTTAGAAGAGTCCTGGGGGGGTCTAGAATCGTCTGGGGTCATTTAGAAGGGTCCTGGGGGGTTCTAGAAGGGTCTGGGGGATTTTAGAAGGGTCCTGCGGTCCTCTGGCATAGTCTGGATGCTTTTAGAAGGGTCCTGGGGGGCTCTAGAAGGGTCTGGGGGCATTTAGAAGGGTCCTGGGGGGCTCTAGAAGGGTCTGGGGGATTTTAGAAGAGTCCTGGGGGCCTCTAGAAGGGTCTGGGTGCTTTTAGAATGTTCCTAGGTGGCTATAGAAGGGTCTGGGGGCTTTTAGAAGGGTCCTTGGGGGCTCTAGAAAGGTCTGGGGACCATTAGAGGGGCACTGGGAGCGTCTAGAATGGTCTGGGTGATTTTAGAAGGGTCCTCGGGAGGTCTAGAATTGTCTGGGTGCTTTTAGAAAGGTCCTGGGAGGCTCTAGAAGGGTCTGGGGGCTTTTAGAAGAGTCCTGCATGTCTCTAGAAGGGTCTGGGGGCTTTTAGAAGGGTCCTTGGGGGATCTAGAAGGGTGTGGGGACCACTAGAGGAGCCCTGGGGGGCCTAGAGGGCTCTGGGGTATTTTAGAAGGGTCCTGGGGAGCTCTAGAAGGGTTGGGGGCTTTTAGAAGGGTCCTGGGAGACTCTAGAAGGGTCTGGGGGCATTTAGAAGGGTCCTGAGGGTCTCTAGAAGGGTCTGGGGGCTTTCAGAAGGGTCCTGGGGGCCTCTAGAAGGGTCTGGAGTCTTTTAGAAGAGTTCTGGGGGGCTCTAGAAGGGTCTGGGGGCATTCAGAAGGGTCCTGGGGGCCTCTAGACGGGTCTGGATGCTTTTAGAAGAGTCCTGGGGGGCTCTAGATGGGTCTGGGGACATTTAGAATGGTCCTGGGGGGCTCTAGAAGGGTCTGGGGGATTTTAGAAGGGTCCTGCGGTCCTCTGGCATAGTCTGGATGCTTTTAGAAGGGTCCTGGGGGGCTCTAGAAGGGTCTGGGGGCATTTAGAAGGGTCCTGGGGGGCTCTAGAAGGGTCTGGGGGATTTTAGAAGAGTCCTGGGGGCCTCTAGAAGGGTCTGGGTGCTTTTAGAATGGTCCTAGGTGGCTATAGAAGGGTCTGGGGGCTTTTAGAAGGGTCCTTGGGGGCTCTAGAAAGGTCTGGGGACCATTAGAGGGGCACTGGGAGCGTCTAGAATGGTCTGGGTGATTTTAGAAGGGTCCTCGGGAGGTCTAGAATTGTCTGGGTGCTTTTAGAAAGGTCCTGGGAGGCTCTAGAAGGGTCTGGGGGCTTTTAGAAGAGTCCTGCATGTCTCTAGAAGGGTCTGGGGGCTTTTAGAAGGGTCCTTGGGGGATCTAGAAGGGTGTGGGGACCACTAGAGGAGCCCTGGGGGGCCTAGAGGGCTCTGGGGTATTTTAGAAGGGTCCTGGGGAGCTCTAGAAGGGTTGGGGGCTTTTAGAAGGGTCCTGGGAGACTCTAGAAGGGTCTGGGGGCATTTAGAAGGGTCCTGAGGGTCTCTAGAAGGGTCTGGGGGCTTTCAGAAGGGTCCTGGGGGCCTCTAGAAGGGTCTGGAGTCTTTTAGAAGAGTTCTGGGGGGCTCTAGAAGGGTCTGGGGGCATTCAGAAGGGTCCTGGGGGCCTCTAGACGGGTCTGGATGCTTTTAGAAGAGTCCTGGGGGGCTCTAGATGGGTCTGGGGACATTTAGAATGGTCCTGGGGGGCTCTAGAAGGGTCTGGGGGAGTTTAGATAGGTCCTGGGGTGCTCTAGAAGGGTCTGGGTGCTTTTAGAAGGGTCCTTCGGGTCTCTAGAAGGGTCTGGGTTCTTTTAGAATGGTCCTGGGGGGCTCTAGAAGGGTGTGAGGTCTTTTAGAAAGGTCCTGGGGGCATCTCGAAGACTCTGATGTCTTTTAGAAGGGTCTTGGGGGCCTCTAGAAGTGTCTGAGGGATTTTAAACGGGTCCTGGGAGGCTCTAGAAGGGTCTGGTTGCTTTTAGAAGGATTCGGGGAGGGTCTAGAAGGGTCTGGGGGCTTTTAGAAGGGTCCTGTGGGGCTCTAGAAGGGTCTGGGTGCTTTTAGAAGGGTCCTGGGGGCCTCTAGAAGGGTCTGGGGGCTTTTAGAAGGGTCCTGGGGAGCTCTAGAAGGGTCTTGGGTCTTTTAGAAGGGTCCTGAGGGCGCTAGAAGTGTCTGGGTGCTTTTAGAAGGGTCCTAGGTGTCTCTAGAAGGGTCTGGGGGCTTTTAGAAGGCTCCTGGGGGCCTCTAGAAGGGTCTGGAGGCTTTATAGAAGGGTCCTAGGGGGCTCTAGAAGGGTCTGGGGGCATTCAGAAGGGTCCTGGGGGCCTCTAGAAGGGTCTGGAGTCTATTAGAAGAGTCCTGGGGGGCTCTAGATGGGTCTGGGGTCATTTAGAAGGGTCCTGGGGGGCTCTAGAAGGGTCTGGGGACTTTCAGAAGTGTCCTAGGGGCTCTAGAAGGGTCTGGGTGCTTTTAGAAGGGTCCTGGGTCATCTAGAATGGTCTGGGGGCTTTTAGAAAGGTCCTGGGAGGATCCAGATGGGTCTGGGTGCTTTTAGAAGGGTCCTGGGGGGCTCTACAAATGTCTGGAGGATTTTAGAAGGATCCGGGGAGGCTCTAGAAGTGTCTGGCGGCTTTTAGAATGGTCCTGGGGAGCTCTAGAAGGGTCTGATTGCTTTTAGAAGGGTCCTGGGAGACTCTAGAAGGGTCTGGGGGCATTTAGAACGGTTCTGCGGGTCTCTAGAAGGGTCTGGGGGCTTTTAGAAGGGTCCTGGGGGGCTCTAGAAGGGTCTGGGGGCTTTTAGATGGGTATTGGGGGGCTCTAGAAGGGTCCGGGGGCTTTTAGAATGGTCCGTGGAGGCTCTAGAAGGGTCTGGGTGCTTTTAGAAGGGTCCTGGGGGGCTCTAGAAGGGTCTGGGGGCTATTAGAAGGATCCGGGGAGGGTCTAGAAGGCTCTGGGGGCATTTAGAAGGGTCCTTGGTGGCTCTAGAAGGGTCTGGGGACCATTAGAGGAGCCCTGGGGTCCTCTAGAAGGGTCTGGGGGATTTTAGAAGGGTCCTGAGGAGCTCTAGAAGGGTCTGGGGGCTTTTAGAAGGGTCCTGGAGGAATCTAGAAGGCTCTGGGGTCTTTGAGAAGGGTCCTCGGGAGGTCTAGAATTGTCTGGGGGCTTTTAGAAAGGTCCTGGGAGGCTCTAGAAGGGTCTGGGGGCTTTTAGAAGGGTCCTTGGGGGCTCTAGAAGGGTGTGGGGACCACTAGAGGAGCCCTGGGTGCCTCTAGAGGGGTCTGGGGTATTTTAGAAGTGTCCTGGGGAGCTCTAGAAGGGTCTGGGTGCTTTTAGAAGGGTCCTGGGAGACTCTAGAAGGGTCTGGGTGCATTTAGAAGGGTCCTGCGGGTCTCTAGAAGGGTCTGGGGGCTTTTAGAAGGGTCCTGGGGGGCTCTAGAAGGGTCTGGGTGCTTTTAGAAGGGTCCTGGGGTGCTCTAGAAGGGTGTGAGGGCTTTTAGAATGGTCCTGGGGGCATCTAGAAGGCTCTGGGGGCTTTTAGAAGTGTCCTGTTGGCCTCTAGAAGTGTCTGAGGGATTTTAGAAGGGTCCTGGGAGGCTCTGGAATGGTCTGGGTGCTTTTAGAATGATTCGGGGAGGGTCTAGAAGAGTCTGGGGTCATTTAGAATGGTCCTGTGGGGCTCTAGAAGAGTCTGGGGGCATTTAGAAGGGTCCTGGGGGGCTCTAGAAGGGTCTGGGGGCTTTTTGAAGGGTCCTGGTAGACTCTAGAAGGGTCTGGGGTCTTTTAGAAGGGTCCTGCGGGTCTCTAGAAGGGTCTGGGAGCTTTTAGAAGAGTCCTGGGCGGCTCTATAAGGGTCTGGGGCCTTTTAGAAGGGTCGTGGTGTGCTCTAGAAGGGTGTGAGGGATTTTAGAAGAGTTCTGGGGGGCTCTAGAATGGTCTGGGGGCATTCAGAAGGGTCCTGGGGGCCTCTAGAAGGGTCTGGATGCTTTTAGAAGAGTCCTGGGTGGCTCTAGATGGGTCTGGGGACATTTAGAATGGTCCTGGGGGGCTCTAGAAGGGTCTGGGTGAGTTTAGATAGGTCCTGGGTAGCTCTAGAAGGGTCTGGGTGCTTTTAGAAGGGTCCTGGGAGACTCTAGAAGGGTCTGAGTGCTTTTAGAAGGGTCCTTCGGGTCTCTGGAAGGGTCTGGGTTCTTTTATAATGGTCCTGGGGGGCTCTAGAGGTGTGTGAGGTCTTTTAGAAGGGTCCTGGGGGCATCTCGAAGACTCTGATGGCTTTTAGAAGGGTCCTGGGGGCCTCTAGAAGTGTCTGAGGGATTTTAAAAGGGTCCTGGGAGGCTCTAGAAGGGTCTGGTTGCTTTTAGAAGGATTCGGGGAGGGTCTAGAAGGGTCTGGGGGCTTTTAGAAGGGTCCTGTGGGGCTCTAGAAGGGTCTGGGTGCTTTTAGAAGGGTCCTGGGGGCCTCTAGAAGGGTCTGGGGGCTTTTAGAAGGGTCCTGGGGAGCTCTAGAAGGGTCTTGGGGCTTTAGAAGGGTCCTGAGGGCGCTAGAAGTGTCTGGGTGCTCTTAGAAGGGTCCTGGGTGTCTCTAGAAGGGTCTGGGGGCTTTTAGAAGGGTCCTGGGGGCCTCTAGAAGGGTCTGGAGGCTTTATAGAAGGGTCCTAGGGGGCTCTAGAAGGGTCTGGGGGCATTCAGAAGGGTCCTGGGGGCCTCTAGAAGGGTCTGGAGTCTATTAGAAGAGTTCTGGGGGTCTCTAGATGGGTCTGGGGTCATTTAGACGGGTCCTGGGGAGCTCTAGAAGGGTCTGGGGGCTTTCAGAAGTGTCCTGGGGGGCTCTAGAAGGGTCTGGGGACTTTTAGAAGGGTCCTGGGTCATCTAGAATGGTCTGGGGGTTTCTAGAAAGGTCCTGGGAGGATCCAGATGGGTCTGGGTGGTTTTAGAAGGATCCGGGGATGGTCTAGAAGGGTCTGGGTGCTTTTAGAAGTGTCCTGGGGGGCTCTACAAATGTCTGGAGGATTTTAGAAGGATCCGGGGAGGCTCTAGAAGTGTCTGGCGGCTTTTAGAAGGGTCCTTGGGAGCTCTAGAAGGGTCTGGGTGCTTTCAGAAGGGTCCTGGGGGCCTCTAGAAAAGTCTGGGTGGTTTCAGAAAGGTCCTGGGTGGCTCTAGAAGGGTCTGGGGGCTTTTAGAAGGGTCCTGTGGGGCTGTAGAAGGGTCTGGGGGCTTTTAGATTGGTCCTGGGGGGCTCTAGAAGGGTCCGGGGGCTTTAAGAATGGTCCGTGGAGGCTCTAGAAGGGTCTGGGTGCTTTGAGAAGGGTCCTGGGGGGCTCTAGAAGGGTCTGGGGGCTATTAGAAGGATCCGGGGAGGGTCTAGAAGGCTCTGGGGGCATTTAGAAGGGTCCTTGGTAGCTCTAGAAGGGTCTGGGGACCATTAGAGGAGCCCTGGGGTCCTCTAGAAGGGTCTGTGGGATTTTAGAAGGGTCCTGAGGAGCTCTAGAAGGGTCTGGGGGCTTTTACAAGGGTCCTGGGGGAATCTAGAAGGGTCTGGGGGCTTTTGAAGGGCGCTGGAGGACTCTAGAAGGCTCTGGGGTCTTTGAGAAGGGTCCCAGGGGGCTCTAGAAGGGTCTGGGTGTTTTTAGAAGGGACCTGGGGTGCTCTAGAAGGGTCTGGGAGCTTTTAGAAGGGTCCTGTGAGACGCTAGAAGGGTCTGAGGGCTTTTAGAAGGGTCCTGTACGGTCTCTAGAAGGGTCTGGGTGCTTTTAGAAGGGTCCTGCGAGGCTCTAGAACGGTCTGGGTGCTTTTAGAATGGTCCTGGGGGGCTCTAGAAGGGTCTGGGTGCTTTTAGAATGGTCCTGGTAGGCTCTAGAAGGGTCTGGGGGCTTTTTGAATGGTCCAGGGGGCATCTAGAAAGGTCTGGGGGCTTTTAGAAGGGTCGTGGGGGCCTCTAGAATGGTCTAGGTGCTTTTAGAAGGGTCCTGGGTGGCTCTAGAAGGGTCTGGGGGCTTTTAGAATGGTCCTGTGGGGCAGTAGATGGGTCTGGTTGCTTTTGATGGGTCCTGGGGGGCTCTGGAAGGGTCCGGGGGCTTTCAGAAGGGTCCGTGGAGGCTCTAGAAGGGTCTGGGGGCTTTTAGAAGGGTCCTGGGGGGCTCTAGAAGGGTCTGGGGGCTATTAGAATAATCCTGGAAAGGTCTAGAAGGGTCTGGGATCTTTTAGAAGGGTCCTTGGGGGCTATAGAAGGGTCTGGGGAACATTAGAGGGGCACTGGGGTCCTCTAGAAGGGTCTGGGAGATTTTAGAATGGTCCTGGGGAGCTCTAGAATTGTCTGGGGGCTTTTAGAAGGGTCCTGGGAGGCTCTAGAAGGGTCTGGGGTCTTTTAGAAGGGTCCTGCGTGTCTCTAGAAGGGTCTGGAGGCTTTTAGAAGGGTCCTTGGGGGCTCTAGAATGGTCTGGGGACAATTAGAGGAGCCCTGGGGGCCTCTAGAACGGTCTGGGGGAGTTTAGAAGGGTCCTGGGCAGCTCTAGAAGGGTCTGGGGGCTTTTTGAAGGGTCCTGGTAGACTCTAGAAGGGTCTGGGGGCTTTTAGAAAGGTATTGCGGGTCTCTAGAAGGGTCTGGGGGCTTTTAGAAGAGTCCTGGGCGGCTCTATAAGGGTCTGGGGCCTTTTAGAAGGGTCCTGGGGTGCTCTAGAAGGGTGTGAGGGCTTTTAGAAGGGTCCTGGTGGCATCTAGAAGGTTCTGGGGGCTTTTAGAAGGGTCCTGGGGGCCTCTAGAGATGTCTGAGGGATGTTAGAAGGGACCTGGGAGGCTCTAGAAGGGTCTGGGTGCTTTTAGAATGATTCGGGGAGGTTCTAGAAGGGTCTGGTGGCTTTTAGAAGGGTCCTGGGGGGATCTAGAAGGGTCTGGGGGCTTTTAGAAGGGTCCTGGGGAGCTCTAGAAGGGTCTGGGGGCTTTTAGAAGGGTCCTGGGAGGCGCTAGAAGTGTCTGGGTGTATTTAGAAGGGTCCTGGGGAGCTCTAGAAGGGTTTGGTTGCTTTCAGAAGGGTCCTGGGGGCCTCTAGAAGGGTCTGGAGTCTTTTAGATGGGTCCTGGGGGGTCTAGAAATGTCTGGGGGCATTCAGAAGGGTCCTGGGTGCCTCTAGAAGGGTCTGGAGGCTTTTAGAAGAGTCCTGGGGTGCTCTAGATGGGTCTGGGAGCTTTTAGAAGGATCCGGGGATGGTCTAGAAGGGTCTGGGGGCTTTTAGAAGGGTCCTGGGGGGCTCTAAAAATGTCTGGAGTATTTTAGAAGGATCCGGGGATGGTCTAGAAAGGTCTGGGAGCTTTTAGAAGGGTCCTGGCGGGCTCTACAAATGTCTCGAGGATTTTAGAAGGATCCGGGGATTCTCTAGGAGGGTCTGGCGGCTTTTAGAAGGGTCCTGCGGGGCTCTAGAAGGGTCTGGGTGCTTTCTGAAGGGTACTGGGGGCCTCTAGAAGGGTCTGGGTGCTTTTAGAAGAGTCCTGAGTGCCTCTAGAAGGGTCTGGGGGCTTTTAGAATGGTCCTTGGTTGCTCTAGAAGGGTCTGGGGACCATTAGAGGAGCCCTGGGGTATTCTAGAAGGGTATGAGGGATTTTAGAAGGGTCCTGGGGAGCTCTAGAAAGGTCTGGGGGCTTTTAGAAGGGTCCTGGTGTCCTCTAGAAATATCTGGGGGCTTTTAGAAGGGTCCTGCGGGTCTCTAGAAGGGTCTGGGGGCTTTTAGAAGGGTCCTGAGGGGATCTAGAAGGGTCTGGGGGCTCTTAGAAGGGTCCTGGGGGGCTCTAGAAGGGTGTTAGGTCTTCTAGAAGGGTCCTGGGTCATCTAGAATGCTCTGGGGGCTTTTAGAAGGGTCCTGGGGGCCTCTAGAAGTGTCTGCGGGATATTAGAAGGGACCTGGGAGGATCTAGAAGGGTCTGGGTGCTTTAAGAAGGATTCGGGGAGGGTCTAGATGCGTCTGGGTGCTTTTAGAAGGGTCCTGGGGGTCTCTAGAATGGTCTGGGGACTTTTAAAAGGGTCCTGGGAGGCTCTACAAAGGTCTGGAGAATTTTAGAAGGATCCGGGGAGGATCTAGAAGGGTCTGGCATCTTTTAGAAGGTTCCTGGTTGCCTCTAGAATGGTCTGGGGTCTTTTAGAAGGATACGGGGAGGATCTAGAATGGTCTGGGGGCTTTTAGAAGGGTCCTGGTGGGTTCTAGAATGGTCTGGAGGCTTTTAGAAGGGTCCTGGGGGGCTCTAGAAGGGTGTGGGGGCTTTTAGAAGGGTCCTGTGGGCATCTAGAAGGCTCTGGGTGCTTTTATAAGGGTCCTGGGGGGCTCTAGAAAGGTCTGAGGGAATTTAGAAGGGTCCTGGGAGGCTCTAGAAGGGTCTGGGTGCTTTTAGAAGGATCCGGGTAGGGTCTAGAAGGGTCTGGGGGCTTTTAGAAGGGTCCTGGGGGGCTCTAGAAGAGTCTGGGGGATTTTAGAAGGGTCCTGGTAGGCTCTAGAAGGGTCTGGGTGCTTTTAGAGTGGACCTGGGATTCTCTAGAAGGGTCTAAGGGCTTTAAGAAGAGTCCTAGGGGGCTCTAGAATGGTCTGTGTACTTTTAGAAGGGTCCTGGGGGGCTCTAGAAGGGTCTGGGGGCTTTTAGAACGGTCCTGGGAGACTCTAGAAGTGTCTGGGGTCAGTTAAAAGGGTCCTGCGTGTCTCTAGAATGGTCTGGGGGCTTTTAGAATGGTCCTGGGGGGCTCTAGACGGGTCTGGGGCCTTATAGAAGGGTCCTTGGGGTCTCTAGAAGGGTGTGAGGGCTTTTAGAAGGGTCCTGGGGGCAGCTAGAAGGCTCTGGGGGCTTTTAGAAGGGTCCTGGGGTCCTCTAGAAGTGTCTGCGGCCTTTTAGAAGGGTCCTGGGAGGTTCTAGAATGGTCTGGGTGCTTTTAGAAGGATTCGGGGTGGGTCTAGAATGGTCTTGGGGCTGTTAGAAGTGTCCTGTGGGGCTCTAGAAGGGTCTGGGTGCTTTTAGAAGGGTCCTGGGGGGTCTAGAAGTGTCTGGGCACTTTTAGAAGGGTCCTGGGGAGCGCTAGAAGGGTCTGGGGGCTTTTAGAAGGGTCCTGGGTGGCGCTAGAAGTGTCTGGGTGCATTTAGAAGTGTCCTGGGGTGCTCTAGAAGGGTCTGGGCGCTTTCAGAAGGGTCCTGAGGGCCTCTGGAATGGTCTGGGGGCTTTTAGAATAGTCCTGGGGGGCTCTAGAAGGGTCTGGGGGCATTCAGAAGGGTCCTGGGGTCCTCTAGAAGGGACTGGAGGCTTTTAGAAGAGTCCTGGGGTGCTCTAGATGGGTCTAGGGGCATTTAGAAGCGTCCTGGGGAGCTCTGGAAGGGTCTGGGGTATTTTAGAAGGGTCCTGGGGAGCTCTAGAAGGGTCTGGGTGCTTTTAGAAGGGTCCTGGGAGACTCTAGAAGGGTCTGAGTGCTATTAGAAGGGTCCTGCGGGTCTCTAGAAGGGTCTGGGGGCTTTTAGAAGGTTCCTGGGGGGTCTAGAAGGGTGTGAGGTCTTTTAGAATTGTCCTGGGGGCATCTTGAAGGCTCTGGGTTATTTTAGAAGGGTACTGGGGGGCTCTAGAAGTGTCTGAGGGATTTTAAAAGGGTCCTGGGAGGCTCTAGAAGGGTCTGGGTGCTTTTAGAAGTGTCCGTGGAGGCTCTAGAAGGGTCTGGGGCCTTTTAGAATGGTCCTGGGGGGCTCTAGAAGTGTCTGGGTGCTATTATAAGGATCCGGGGAGGGTCTAGAAGGCTCTGGGTGCTTTTAGAAGGGTCCTTGGGGGCTCTAGAAGGGTCTGGGGACCATTAGAGGAGCCCTGGCGGCCTCTAGAAGGGTCTTGGGGCTTTTAGAAGGGTCCTGGTGAGCTCTAGAAGGGTCTGGGTTGTTTTAGAAGGGTCCTGGGGGAATATAGAAGAGTCTGGGGGCTTTTAGAAGGGTCCTGCGGATCTCTAGAAGGGTCTGGGTGCTTTTAGAAGGGTCCTGGAGGAATCTAGAAAGGTCTGGGGTCTTTGAGAAGGGTCCTAGGGGGCTCTAGAATGGTCTGGGTGCTTTTAGAAGTGTCCTGGGGTGCTCTAGAAGGGTCTGGGGGCTTTTAGAAGGGTCCTGTTAGACTCTGTAAAGGTCTGAGGGCTTCTAGAAGGGTCCTGTAGGGTCTCTAGAAGGGTCTGGGTGCTTTTAGAAGGGTCCTATAGGGCTCTAGAAGGGTCTGGGGGCATTGAGAATGGTCCTGGAGGGCTCTAGAAGGGTCTGGGTGCTTTTAGAAGGGTCCTGGGAGGCTCTAGAAGGGTCTGGGTGCTTTTAGAATGGCCCTGGGAGGCTCTAGAAGCGTCTGGGGGCATTTTGAAGGGTCCAGGGGGAATCTAGAAAGGTCTGGGTGCTTTTAGAAGGGTCCTGCGTGGCTCTAGAAGGGTCTGGGGTCTATTAGAAGGATCCGGGGAGGGTCTAGAAGGCTCTGGGGCCTTTTAGAAGGGTCCTTGGGGGCTCTAGAAGGGTCTGGGGACCATTAGAGAAGCCCTGGTGGCCTCTAGAAGGGTCTGGGGGATTTTAGAAGGGTCCTGGGGAGCTCTAGAAGTGTCTGGGGGCTTTTAGAAGGGTCCTGGGAGAATCTAGAAGGGTCTGGGGACTTTTAGAAGGGTCCTCGGGGGATCTAGAATGGTCTGGGTGCTCTTAGAAGGGTCCTGGGGGCCTCTAGAAGTGTCTGCGGGATATTAGAAGGGTCCTGGGAGGCTCTAGAAGGGTCTGGGTGTTTTAGAAGGATTCGGGGAGGGTCTAGAAGGGTCTGGCGTCTTTTAGAAGGGTCCTGTGGTGATCTAGAAGCGTCTGGGTTCTTTTAGAAGGGTCCTGGGAGGCTCTAGAAGGGTCTGGGTGCTTTTTGAAGGGTCCTGGGGGTCTTTAGAAGGGTCTGGGGGCTTTTAGAATGGTCCTGCGGGGCTCTAGAATGCTCTGGGGGCTTTTAGAAGAGACCTGGGTGGCTTTAGGAGAGTGTGAGTGCTTTTAGAAGGGTCCTGGGGGCATCTAGATGGCTCTGGGGACTTTTAGAAGGGTCCTGGGAGTCTCAAGAAGGGTCTGGGTGCTTTTAGAAGGGTCTTGGCTTGCCCTAGAATGGTCTGGGGTCCTTAAGATGGGCCCTGGGTACATCTAGAAGGGTCTGGTTGCTTTTAGAAGGGTCCTGGTGGGCTCTAGAAGGGTCTGGGTGCTTTTAGAAATGTCCTGGGTGGCTCTAGAATGGTCTGGGGGCATTTAGAAGGGTCCCGGGGGGCTCTAGAAGGGTCTGGGGGCTTTTAGAAGGATCTTGGGGGCCTCTAGAAGGGTCTGGGGGCTTTTAGAAGGGTTCTGGATGGCTCTAGAATGGTCTGGTGTCTTTTAGTAGCGTCCTGGGGGGCTCTAGAAGGGTGTGGTTGCTTTTAGAAGGGTCCTGGGGTCATCTAGAAGGCTCTGGGGGCTTTCAGAAGGGTCCTGGGGGATTCTAGAAGGGTCTGAAGGATTTTAGAAGGGTCCTGGGTAGCTGTAGAAGTATCTGGGTGCTTTTAGAATGATCCGGGGAGGGTGTAGAAGGGTCTGGGTTCTTTTAGAACGGTCCTGGGGGGCTCTAGAAGGGTCTGGGTGCTTTCAGAAGGGTCCTGTGGGGCTGTAGAAGGGTCTGGGGGCTTTTAGATGGGTCCTGGGGGGCTCTAGAAGGGTCCGGGTGCTTTTAGAAGGGTCCGTAGAGGCTCTAGAAGGGTCTGGGGGCTTGTAGGAGGGTCCTGGGGGGCTCTAGAAGGGTCTGGGTGCTATTAGAAGGATCCAGGGAGGGTCTAGAAGGCTCTGGGTGCTATTAGAAGGTCCTTGGGGGCTCTAGAAGGGTCTGGGGAACATTAGAGGGGCACTGGGGTCCTCTAGAAGGGTCTGGGGGATTTTAGAAGGGTCCTGGGGAGCTCTATAATTGTCTGGGGGCTTTTAGAATGGTCCTGGGAGGCTCTAGAAGGGTCTGGGGGCTTTTAGAAGGGTCCTGCGTGTCTCTAGAAGGGTCTGAGTGCTTTTAGAAGGATTCGGGGAGGGTCTAGAAGGGTCTGGTGGCTTTTAGAAGGGTCCTGTGGGGCTCTAGAAGGGTCTGGGTGCTTTTAGAAGGGTCCTGGGGGGCTCTAGAAGGTTCTGGGGGCTTTTAGAAGGGTCCTGGGGAGCTCTAGATGGGTCTTGGGGCTTTTAGAAGGGTCCTGGGGGGCGCTAGAAATCTCTGGGTGCATTTAGAAGGGTCCTGGGGAGCTCTAGAAGGGTCTGGAGGCTTTTAGAAGGGTCCTGGGGAGTCTAGAATGGTCTGGGGGCATTCAGAAGGGTCCTGGGGGCCTCTAGAAGGGTCTGGAGGGTTTTAGAAGAGTGCTGGGGGGCTCTAGATGGGTCTGGGTGCTTTTAGAATGATCCGGGGATGGTCTAGAAGGGTCTGGGTGCTTTTAGAAGGGTCCTGTGGGGCCATACAAATGTCTGGAGGATTTTAGAAGTATCCGGGGAGGCTCTAGAAGGGGGTCTGGGTGCTTTTAGAAGGGTCCTGCGTGGCTCTAGAAGGGTCAGGTTGCTTTCAGAAGGGTCCTGGGTGCATCTAGAAGGGTCTGGGTGCTTTTAGAAGGGACCTGGGTGGCTCTAGAAGGGTCTGGGGGCTTTTAGAAGGGTTCTGTGGGGATGTAGAGGGGTCTGGGTGCTTTTAGATGGGTCCTGGGCAGCTCTAGAAGGGTCTGGGGACCATTAGAGTGGCCCTGGGGGCCTCTAGAAGGGTCTGGGGGATTTTAGAAGGGTCCTGGGGAGCTCTAGAAGTCTCTGGAGGCTTTTAGAAGGGTCCTGGGGGGCTCTAGAAGGGTGTTAGGGCTTTTAGAAGCGTCCTGGGGGCATCTAGAAGGCTCTGGGGGCTATTAGAAGGGTCCTGGGGGGCTCTAGAAGGGTCTGGGGGCTTTTAGAATGGTCTTGGGGGGCTCTAGAAGGGTCTGGGTCTTTTAGAAGGGTCCTGGTGGGCTCTAGAAGGATCTGGGGACAGTTAGGAGGGTCCTGAGTTGATGTTGAATGGTCTGAGTGCTTTTAGATGGGTCCTGTAGGGCTAAAAAAGGTTCCTAAACCTATCCCTAACCCTAACTCTTACTCTAACCCTAACTCTAACACAAACCCAAACCCTAACCCTAACCCTAACCCTAACCCTAACCCTAACCCTAACTCTAACCCTAACACTAACCCTAACTCTAAACCTAACCCTAACTCTAACCCTAACACTAAACCTAACCCTAACCCTAACTCTAACACAAACCCAAACCCTAACCCTAACCCTAACTCTAACCCTAACCCTAACCCTAACCCTAACCCTAACCCTAACCCTAACCCTAACCCTAAACCTAACCCTAACTCTAACCCTAACCCTAACCCTTACACTAACCCTAAACCTAACCCTAACCCTAACACTTACACTAACCCTAACCCTAACCCTAACCCTAACCCTAACTCTAACCCTAACCCTAACCCTAACCCTTACCCTAACCCTTACCCTAACCCTAACCCAAACCCTAACCCTAACCCTAACCCTAACTCTAACCCTAACCCTAACCCTAACTCTAACTATAACCCTAACCCTTACCCTAACCCTAACCCTAACCCTAATCCTAATCCTAACCCTAACCCTAACCCCAACTCTAACCCTAACTCTAACCCTAACCCTAACCCTTACCCTAACCCTAACCCTAACCCTAACCCTAACCCTAACTCTAACCCTAACCCTAACACTAACTCTAACTATAACCCTAACCCTTACCCTAACCCTAACCCTAACCCTAACCCTAACCCTAACCCTAACCCTAACCCCAACTCTAACCCTAACTCTAACCCTAACCCTAACCCTAACCCTTACCCTAACCCTAACCCTAACCCTAACCCTAACCCTAACTCTAACCCTAACCCTAACTCTAACCCTAACTCTAACCCTAACCCTAACCCTATCTCTAACCCTAACCCGAACCCTAACCCTAACCCTAACCCTAACCCTAACCCTAACCCTAACCCTAACCCTAACCCTAACCCTAACCCTGCCTCTAACCCCTAGAAATATCTGGGAGTTTTAGAAGAGTCCTTGAAGGATCTAGGAGGGTCTAGGGTCTCTAAAAAGGTTCCTAAGGGGCTCCGGAAGGGTTTGGGGTCTTTTAGAAGGGTCCTCGGTGGCTCTAGAAGGGTCTAGGGTATTGTAGAAGGGTCCTAAGGGGGTTTAGTAGGGCCTGGGGGGCTTTATAAGATTTTGGGGGCCTTTATAAGGTTTTGGGGGGCTCTAGAAAGTCCGGGGGCTTTGAGAAGCACACTGGGGGCTCTAAAAGTGTCTGGGGGATTTTAGAATGTTCCTGGGGGCTCTAGACGTGTCTGGGTGCTTTTAGAAGGTTCCTGGGGGGCTCTAGAAGGGTCTGGGTGCTTCTAGAGCAAAAATTTTAATTTTGCACATTTGGGGAATTCGCAGGGCTCAGCACACCCGGAGTGCAAAGGATGAGCCTGGCCTGGGAAAAGCACCTGCTTGATCAGGGTGTCTCCCCTGCCAGCTAAGTACAAAGGACCCAGACCATTCTAGAGCCCCCAAGGACCCTACCAAAAGCCCCCAGACCCTTCTGGAGACGTTCAGGTTCCTTTGAAAAGGCCCCAGACCCTTCTAGAGCCTCCCAAGACCCTTCTAAAAGCCCCCAGACCCTTCTAGACCCTCCCCGGATCCTTCTAAAAGACTCGAGACCCTTCTAGAGGATCCCAGGACCCTTCTAAAAGCCCCCAGACCCTTCTAGAGCCCCCCAGGACCCTTCTAAAAGCTCCCAGACCATTCTAGAGGACCCAGGGCCCCTCTTAAGCCACCCCGTCCCTTCTAGAGCCCCCCAGGACCCTTCTAAAAGCACCCAGACCATTCTAGATCACCCCAGGACACTTCTAAAAGCCCCCAGACCCTTCTAGAGCCCCCCAGGACCCTTCTAAAAACTTCCAGACCCTTCTAGAGCCCCCCAGGACCCTTCTAAAAGCCCCCAGACCCTTCTAGAGGTCCCAGGGCCCCTCTTAAACAGCCCCGTCCCTTCTAGAGCATCCCAGGACCATTCTGAAAGCCACCAGAACCTCCTAGAGCCACCCAGGACCATTCTAAAAGACCCCAGACCCTTCTAGCCCCCCCCAGGACCCTTCTACAAGCCCCCAGACCCTTCTACAGCCCCCCAGGACTCTTCTAATAGCCCCCAGACTTGTCTAGAGGCCACCAGGACCCTTCTAAAAGTCCCCAGACCCTTCTAGAGCCGCCCCGGACCCTTGTAAAAGACCCCAGACACTTCGAGAGGCCCCCAGGACCCTTATAAAATCACCCAGACCCTTCCAGAGCCTCCCAGGACCCTTCTGAACGCCCCCAGAACCTTCTAGAGGCACCCAGGACCCTTCTAAAAGCCTCTAGATCCTTCTAGAGCCCCCTGGACCCTTCTAAAAGCACCCAGACCCTTCTAGAGCCTCCCAGGACCATTCCAAATGCACCCAGACCCTTCAAACCCCACCCCGGACCCTTCTAAAAGACCCCAGACACTTCTAGAGCACCCTAGGATCCTTCAGAAAGCATAAAGACCCTTCTAGACCGTCCCCGGATCATTCTAAAAGCCCCCAGACCCTTCTAGAGCCTCCCAGGACCCCTCTAAAAGCCCCCAGACCCTTCTAGAGACACCCAGGACCCACCTAAAAGCCCCCAGACCATTCTAGAGCCCCCCAGGACACATCCAAAAGCCCCCAGACCCTTCTAGAGCCCCCCAGGACCATTCTAAAAGTCCCCAGACCCTTCTAGAGGCCCCAAGGACCCTTCTAAAAGTCCCGAGACCCTTCTAGATCCAACCAGGACCCTTCTAAAAGCCCCCAGACCCTTCTAGACCCTCCCCGGATCCTTCTAAAAGCCCCCATACCCTTCTAGATCCTCCCAGGACCCTTCTAAAAGCCCCCAGACCCTTCTAGAGAACCCCAGGACCCTTCTAAAAGCCCCCAGACCCTTCTAGAGCCCCCCCGGACCCTTCTAAAAGCCCCTAGACCCTTCTAGAGGCCCCCAGGACCCTTCTGAAAGCCCCCAGAACCTTCTAGAGCCCCACAGGACCCTTCTAAAAGCACCCAGACCCTTCTAGAGCCCCCCAGGACCCTTCTAAAAGCACCCAGACCCTTCTAGAGACCCCCAGGACCATTCTGAAAGCCACCAGAACCTCCTAGAGCCACCCAGGACCCTTCTAAAAGACCCCAGACCCTTCTAGCCCCCCCCAGGACCCTTCTAAAAGCCCCCAGACCCTTCTACAGCTCCCCAGGACCCTTCTAATAGCCCCCAGACTTGTCTAGAGGCCACTAGGACCCTTCTAAAAGTCCCCAGACCCTTCTAGAGCTGCCCCGGACCCTTGTAAAAGCCCCCAGACACTTCGAGAGGCCCCCAGGACCCTTATAAAATCACCCAGACACCTCCAGAGCCTCCCAGGACCCTTCTGAACGCCCCCAGACCCTTCTAGAGGCACCCAGGACCCTTCTAAAAGCCTCTAGACCCTTCTAGAGCCCCCTGGACCCTTCTAAAAGCACCCAGACCCTTCTAGAGCCTCCCAGGACCATTCCAAATGCCCCCAGACCCTTCAAACCCCCCCCCAGGACCCTTCTAAAAGACCCCAGACACTTCTAGAGCACCCTAGGATCCTTCAAAAAGCATAAAGACCATTCTAGACCGTCCCCGGATCATTCTAAAAGCCCCCAGACCCTTCTAGAGC
The DNA here is from genome assembly GCA_033459285.1 of Clamator glandarius. NCBI lineage: Eukaryota > Metazoa > Chordata > Aves > Cuculiformes > Cuculidae > Clamator > Clamator glandarius. The sequence continues at coordinate 23,803 of JAUNZM010000988.1, forward strand.
CTCCCAGGACCCCTCTAAAAGCCCCCAGACCCTTCTAGAGACACCCAGACCCATCTAAAAGCCCCCAGACCATTCTAGAGCCACCCAGGACACATCTAAAAGCCCCCAGACCCTTCTAGAGCCCCCCAGGACCATTCTAAAAGTCCCCAGACCCTTCTAGAGGCTCCCAGGACCCTTCTAAAAGTCCCGAGACCCTTCTAGATCCAACCAGGACCCTTCTGAAAGCCCCCAGACCATGCTAGAGCCCCCCAGGACCCTTCTAAAAGCCCCCAGACCCTTCTAGAGCATCCCAGGACCCTTCTAAAAGCCCCCAGACCCTTCTAGATGTACCCAGGGCCCATCTTAAGGCCCCCAGACCATTCTAGAGCACGCCAAGACCCTTCTAAAAGCCCCAGACCCTTCTAGACCCCCCCAGAACCCTTCTAAAATGCCGCAGAAACTTCTAGACCCTCTCCGGATAATTCTAAAAGCCCCCAGACACTTCTAGAGATCCCCAGGACCATTCTAAAAGGACCCAGACCCTTCTATAGCACCCCAGGACCCTTCTAAAAGAACCAAGACCATTCTAGAGCCCCCCAGAGCCCATCTTAAGGCACCCCGTCCCTTCTAGAGCAGCCCAAGACCCTTCTAAAAGCACCCAGACCATTCTACAGAAACCCAGGACAATATAAAAGACCCCAGACCCTTCTAGAGCATCCCAGGACCCTTCTAAAAGCCCCCAGACCCTTCTAGAGGACCCCTGGACCATTCTAAAAGCACCCAGACCCTTCTAGAGCCCCCCTGTACCCTTCTAAAAGCACCCAGACCCTTCTACAGTCCCCCAGGACCCTTCTGAAAGCCCCCAGACCCTTCTACAGACCCCCAGGACCCTATAAAAGCCCCCAGACCCTTCTAGAGCACTCCAGGACCTTTCCAAAAGCACCCAGACCCTTCTAGAGGCTCCCCGGACCCTTATAAAAGAACCCAGACCCTTCCAGAGCCTCCCAGGACCCTTCTAAAAGAACCCAGACCCTCCTAGAGACCCCCAGGACCCTTCTAAAAGCACCCAGACCCTTCTAGACCCTTCCCGGATCATTCTAAAAGCCCCCAGACCCTTCTAGAGCCCCCTAGGATCCTTCAAAAAGCACCCAGACCCTTCTAGACCCTCCCCGGATCATTCTAAAAGCCCCCAGACCCTTCTAGAGCCCCCTAGGATCCTTCAAAAAGCACCCAGACCCTTCTAGACCGTCCCCGGATCATTCTAAAAGCCCCCAGACCCTTCTAGACCCCCCCAGGACCCTTCTACAAGCACCCAGACCCTTCTAGAGCCCCCCAGGACCCTTCTAATAGCCCCCAGACCCATCTAGGGGCCACCAGGACCCTTCTAAAAGTCCCGAGACCCTTCTAGAGCCCCCCCGGACCCTTGTAAAAGCCCCCAGACCCTTCTAGAGGCCCCCAGGACCTATATAAAAGCACCCAGACCCTTCCAGAGCCTCACAGGTCCCTTCTAAACGCCCCCAGACCCTTCTAGAGGCCCCCAGGACCCTTCTAAAAGCCTCTAGACCATTCTAGAGCCCCCCAGGACCCTTCTAAAAGCACCCAGACCCTTCTAGAGCCCCCCAGGACCCTTCTAAAAGACCTCAGACCCTTCTAGAGCCGCCTAGGATCCTTCAAAAAGCATAAAGACCCTTCTAGACCGTACCCGGATCATTCTAAAAGCCCCCAGACCCTTCTAGAGCCCCTCAGGACCCTTCTAAATGCCCCCAGACCCTTCTAGAGCACCCCAGGACCCATCTAAAAGCCCCCAGAACCTTTTAGAGCCACCCAGGACCCTTCTAAATGCCCCCAGACCCTTCTAGAGCACCCCAGGACCCTTCTGAAAGCCATCAGAACATTCTAGAGTCACCCAGGACCCTTCTAAAGGCACCCAGACCCTTCTAGATCCCCCCAGGACCCTTCTAAAAGCCCCCAGACCCTTCTAGAAACCCCCAGGACCCTTCTGAAATCCCCCAGAACCTTCTAGAGCCCTCCAGGACCATTCTAAAAGCCCCCAGACCCTTCTAGAGAATCCGAGGACCCTTCTAAAATTCCCCAGACCCTTCTAGAGCCCCCCCGGACCCTTCTAAAAGCCCCTAGACCCTTCTAGAGCCACCCAGGACCATTTTAAAAGCCTCCAGACCATTCTAGAGCCCCCCAGGACCATTTTAAAAGCCCCCAGACCCTTCTAGAGACCCCCAGAACCCTTCTAAAAGCCCCCAGACCCTTCTAGAGCATCCGAGGACCCTTCTAAAAGCACCCAGACCCTTCTAGAGTATCCCAGGACCCTTCTAAAAGCCCCCAGACCCTTCTAGAGGCCCCTAGGACGCTTCTAAAAGCTCCCAGAACCCTCTAGAGCCACCCAGGACTCTTCTAAAAGCCCCCAGACCCTTCTAGAGCCTCCCAGGACCCTTCTAAAAGGACCCAGACCCTTCTAGAGCCCCCCAGGACCATTCTAAAGGCCCCCAGACATTTCTAGACCCTCCCCGGATCATTCTAAAAGCTCCCAGACCATTCTAGAGGCCCCCAGGACCCTTCTAAAAGCCCCCAGACCATTCTAGAGCCCCCCAGGACCCTTCTAAAGGCCCCCAGACCCTTCTAGACCCTCCCCGGATCATTCTAAAAGCCCCCAGATTCTTCTAGAGCCTCCCAGGACCCTTCTAATAGCACCCCGACCTTTCTAGACCCTCCCCGGATCCTTCTAAATGAACCCAGACCCTTCTAGTGCCCCCCAGAACCCCTCTAAAAGCCTCCAGACCCTTGTAGAGAACCCCAGGACCCGTCTAAAAGCGCCCAGACCCTTCTAGACCCTCCCCTGATCATTCTAAAAGACCCCAGACCCTTCTAAATCCTCCCAGGACTATTCTAAAAGAACCCAGACCCTTCTAGACCCTCCCCGGATTATTCTAAAAGCCCCCAGACCCTTCTAGAGCCCCCCAAGACCCTTCTAAAAGCCTCCAGACCCTTCTAGAGACACCCAGGACCCTTCTAAAAGACCCCAGACCCTTCTAGACCCTCCCCGGATCCTTCTATAAGCCCCCAGACCCTTCTAGATCCTCCCAGGACCTTTCTAAAAGCCCCCAGACCTTTCTAGAGGCCCCAGGACCCTTCTAAAAGCCCCCAGACCTTTCTAGAGCACCCCAGGACCCTTCTAAAAGCACCCAGACCCTTCTAGAGGCCCCCAGGACCCTTCTAAAAGCCCCCAGACCCATCTAGATGCACCCAGGACCCTTCTACAAGCCCCAAGACCCTTCTAGAGGCCACTAGGACCCTTCTAAAAGTCCCCAGAGCCTTCTATACCCTCCCCGGATCCTTCGAAAAGACCTCAGTCCCTTCTAGAGCCCCCCAACACCCTTCTAAATGCCCCCAGACCCTTGAAGACGCACCCAGGGCCCATCTTAAGTAACCCCGTCCCTTCTAGAGCACCCCAGGACCCTTCTAAAAGTCCCCAGACCCTTCTAGAGCACCCCAGGAACCTTCTAAAAGCCCCCAGACCCTTCTAGAGCCCCCCCGGACCCTTCTAAAAGACCCCAGACCCTTCTAGAGGACCCCAGGACCCTTCTGAAAGCCAGCAGAACATTCTAGAATCACCCAGACCCTTCTAAAGGCACCCAGACCCTTCTAGAGCCCCCCAGGACCCTTCTGAAAGCCCCCAGAACATTCTAGAGCCCTCCAGGACCCTTCTAAAAGCACCCAGACCCTTCTAGAGCATCCGAGGACCCTTCTAAAATTCCCCAGACCCTTCTAGAGCACCCCAGGACACTTCTAAAAGCTCCCAGACCCTTCTAGAGCCCCCCGGACCCTTCTAAAAGCCTCCAGACCCTTCTAGAGCCACCCAGGACCCTTTTAAAACCACCCAGAACCTTCTAGATCCCCCAAGGACCCTTCTACAAACCCCCAGACCCTTCTAGAGCATCCCAGGACCCTTCTAAAAGCACCCAGACGCATCTAGAGCCTCCCAGGACCCTTCAAAAAGCCCCCAGACCCTTCTAGAGACACCCAGGACCCTTCTGAAAGCCCCCAGACCCTTCTAGAGCCACCCAGGACCTTTCTAAAAGCCCCCAGACCCTTCTAGAGCCTCCCAGGACCCTTCTAAAAGCCCCCAGACCATTCCAGAGCACCCCAGGACCCTTCTAAAAGCCCCCAGACCCTTCTAGAGCCACCCAGGACCCTTCTAAAAGCCCCCAGACCCTTCTAGAGGACACCAGGACCCTTCTGAAAGCCAGCAGAACATTCTAGATTCACCCAGGACCCTTCTAATGGCACCCAGACCCTTCTAGAGCCCCCCAGGACCCTTCTAAAAGCCCCCAGACCCTTCTAGAGACCCCCAGGACCCTTCTGAAATCCCCCAGAACCTTCTAGAGCCCTCCAGGACCATTCTAAAAGACCCCAGACCCTTCTAGAGAATCCGAGGACCCTTCTAAAATTCCCCAGACCCTTCTAGAGCCCCCCCGGACCCTTCTAAAAGCCCCCAGACCCTTCTAGAGCCACCCAGGACCATTCTAAAAGCCCCCAGACCATTCTAGAGCCCCCCAGGACCCTTCTAAAAGCCCCCAGACCCTTCTAGAGACCCCCAGGACATTTCTGAAAGCACCCAGAACATTGTAGAGCCCCCCAGGACCCTTCTAAAAGCCCCCAGACCTTTCTAGAGCATCCGAGGACCCTTCTAAAAGCACCCAGACCCTTTTAGAGCATCCCAGGACCATTCTAAAAGCCCCCAGACCCTTCTAGAGGCCCCTAGGACCCTTCTAAAAGCCCCCAGAACCCTCTAGAGCCACCCAGGACTCTTCTAAAAGCCCCCAGACCCTTCTAGAGCCTACCAGGACCCTTCTAAAAGCACCCAGACCCTTCTAGAGCCCCTCAGGACCATTCTAAAGGCCCCCAGACCTTTCTAGACCCTCCACGGATCCTTCTAAATGAACCCAGACCCTTCTAGGGCCCCCCAGAACCCCTCTAAAAGCCTCCAGACCCTTGTAGAGCCCCCCAGGACCCTTCTAAATGCCCCCAGACCCTTCAAGAGGCACCCAGGGCCCCTCTTAAGTAACCCCGTCCCTTCTAGAGCACCCCAGGACCCTTCTAAAAGTCACCAGACCCTTCTAGAGCACCCAGGACCCTTCTAAAAGCCCCCAGACCCTTCTAGAGGCCCCCCGGACCCTTCTAAAAGACCCCAGACCCTTCTAGAGACCCCCAGGACCATTCTGAAAGCCCCCAGACCCTTCTAGAGCCCTCCAGGACCCTTCTAAAAGCACCCTAACCCTTCTAGAGCATCCGAGGACCCTTCTAAAATTCCCCAGACCCTTCTAGAGCACCCCAGGACACTTCTAAAAGCCCCCAGACCCTTCTAGAGCCCCCCGGACCCTTCTAAAAGCACCTAGACCCTTCTAGAGCCCCCCCGGACCTTTCTAAAAGCTCCTAGACTCTTCTAGAGCCCCCCAGGACCCTTCTAAATGCCCCCAGACCCTTCAAGAGGCACCCAGGGCCCATCTTAAGTAACCCCGTCCCTTCTAGAGCAGCTCAGGACCCTTCTAAAAGTCCCCAGACCCTTCTAGAGCACCCCAGGACCCTTCTAAAAGCCCCCAGACCCTTCTAGAGCCACCCCGGACCCTTCTAAAAGACCCCAGACCCTTCTAGAGGACCCCAGGACCCTTCTGAAAGACAGCAGAACATTCTAGAATCACCCAGGACCCTTCTAAAGGCACCCAGACCCTTCTAGAGCCCCCCAGGACCCTTCTAAAAGCGCCCAGACGCTTCTAGAGACCCCCAGGACCCTTCTGAAATCCCCCAGAACCTTCTAGAGCCCTCCAGGACCCTTCTAAAAGCACCCAGACCCTTCTAGAGCATCCGAGGACCCTTCTAAAATTCCCCAGACCCTTCTAGAGCCCCCCCGGACCCTTCTAAAAGACCCCAGACCCTTCTAGAGACATCCAGGATCCTTCTGAAAGCCCCCAGACCCTTCTAGAGCCACCCAGGACCTTTCTAAAAGCCCCCAGACCCTTCTAGAGCCTCCCAGGACCCTTCTAAAAGCACCCAGACCATTCTAGAGCACCCCAGGACCCTTCTAAAAGCCCCCAGACCCTTCTAGAGCCACCCAGGACCCATCTAAAAGCCCCCAGACCCTTCTAGAGGACCCCAGGACCCTTCTGAAAGCCAGCAGAACATTCTAGAGTCACCCAGGACCCTTCTAAAGGCACCCAGACCCTTCTAGAGCCCCCCAGGACCCTTCTAAAAGCCCCCAGACCCTTCTAGAGCCACCCAGGACCCATCTAAAAGCCCCCAGACCCTTCTAGAGGACCCCAGGACCCTTCTGAAAGCCAGCAGAACATTCTAGAGTCACCCAGGACCCTTCTAAAGGCACCCAGACCCTTCTAAACCCCCCCAGGACCCTTCTGAAATCCCCCAGAACCTTCTAGAGGCCCTCCAGGACCATTCTAAAAGCCCCCAGACCCTTCTAGAGAATCCGAGGACCCTTCTAATATTCCCCAGACCCTTCTAGAGCCCCCCCGGACCCTTCTAAAAGCCCCCAGACCCTTCTAGAGCCACCCAGGACCATTCTAAAAGCCCCCAGACCATTCTAGAGCCCCCCAGGACCCTTCTAAAAGCCCCCAGACCCTTCTAGAGACCCCCAGGACCCTTCTGAAAGCCCCCAGAACATTCTAGAGCCCCCCAGGACCCTTATAAAAGCCCCCAGACCCTTCTAGAGCATCCGAGGACCCTTCTAAAAGCACCCAGACCCTTTTAGAGCATCCCAGGACCCTTCTAAAAGCCCCCAGACCCTTCTAGAGGCCCCTAGGACCCTTCTAAAAGCCCCCAGAACCCTCTAGAGCCACCCAGGACTCTTCTAAAAGCACCCAGACCCTTCTAGAGCCTACCAGAACCCTCCTAAAAGCACCCAGACCCTTCTAGAGCCCCTCAGGACCATTCTAAAGGCCCCCAGACCTTTCTAGACCCTCCCCGGATCCTTCTAAATGAAACCAGACCCTTCTAGGGCCCCCCAGAACCCCTCTAAAAGCCTCCAGAGCCTTGTAGAGCCCCCCAGGACCCTTCTAAATGCCCACAGACCCTGCAAGAGGCACCCAGGGCCCCTCTTAAGTAACCCCGTCCCTTCTAGAGCACCCCAGGACCCTTCTAAAAGCCCCCAGACCCTTCTAGAGCCCCCCCGGACCCTTCTAAAAGACCCCAGACCCTTCTAGAGGACCCCAGGACCCTTCTGAAAGACAGCAGAACATTCTAGAATCACCCAGGACCCTTCTAAAGGCACCCAGACCCTTCTAGAGCCCCCCCAGGACCATTCTAAAAGCGCCCAGACGCTTCTAGAGACCCCCAGGACCCTTCTGAAAGCCCCCAGAACATTCTAGAGCCCTAGAGGACCCTTCTAAAAGCACCTAGACCCTTCTAGAGCATCCGAGGACCCTTCTAAAATTCCCCGGACCCTTCTAGAGCACCCCAGGGCACTTCTAAAAGCACTCAGACCCTTCTAGAGCCCCCCCGGACCCTTCTAAAAGAACCCAGACCCTTCTAGAGCCACCCAGGACCCTTCTAAAAGCATCCAGAACATTCTAGAGCCCCCCAGGTCCCATCTAAAAGCACCCAGACCCTTCTAGAGCATCCCAGGACCCTTCTAAAAGCACCCAGACCCATCTAGAGCCTCCCAGGACCCTTCTAAAAGACCCCAGACCATTCTAGAGGACACCAGGACCCTTCTGAAAGCCAGCAGAACATTCTAGATTCACCCAGGACATTTCTAAAGGCACCCAGACCCTTCTAGAGCCCCCCAGGACCCTTCTAAAAGCCCCCAGACCCTTCTAGAGCATCCCAGGACCCTTCTGAAATCCCCCAGAACCTTCTAGAGCCCTCCAGGACCATTCAAAAAGCCCCCAGACCCTTCTAGAGAATCCGAGGACCCTTCTAAAATTCCCCAGACCCTTCTAGAGCCCCCCCGGACCCTTCTAAAAGCCCCCAGACCCTTCTAGAGCCACCCAGGACCATTCTAAAAGCCCCCAGACCATTCTAGAGCCCCCCAGGACCCTTCTAAAAGCCCCCAGACCATTCTAGAGCACCCCAGGACCCTTCTAAAAGCCCCCAGACCCTTCTAGAGCCACCCAGGAGCCTTCTAAAAGCCCCCAGACCATTCTAGAGGACACCAGGACCCTTCTGAAAGCCAGCAGAACATTCTAGAGTCACCCAGGACCCTTCTAAAGGCACCCAGACGCTTCTAGAGCCCCCCAGGACCCTTCTAAAAGCCCCCAGACCCTTCTAGAGACCTCCAGGACCCTTCTAAAAGCCCCCAGACCATTCTAGAGCCCCCCAGGACCCTTCTAAAAGCCCCCAGACCCTTCTAGAGACCCCCAGGACCCTTCTGAAAGCCCCCAGAACATTCTAGAGCCCCCCAGGACCCTTATAAAAGCCCCCAGACCCTTCTAGAGCATCCGAGGACCCTTCTAAAAGCACCCAGACCCTTTTAGAGCATCCCAGGACCCTTCTAAAAGCCCCCAGACCCTTCTAGAGCCTACCAGGACCCTTCTAAAAGCCCCCAGAACCCTCTAGAGCCACCCAGGACTCTTCTAAAAGCACCCAGACCCTTCTAGAGCCTACCAGAACCCTCCTAAAAGCACCCAGACTCTTCTAGAGCCCCTCAGGACCATTCTAAAGGCCCCCAGACCTTTCTAGACCCTCCCCGGATCCTTCTAAATGAACCCAGACCCTTCTAGGGCCCCCCAGAACCCCTCTAAAAGCCTCCAGAGCCTTGTAGAGCCCCCCAGGACCCTTCTAAATGCCCACAGACCCTGCAAGAGGCACCCAGGGCCCCTCTTAAGTAACCCCGTCCCTTCTAGAGCAACCCAGGACCCTTCTAAAAGCCCCCAGACCCTTCTAGAGCCCCCCCGGACCCTTCTAAAAGACCCCAGACCCTTCTAGAGGACCCCAGGACCCTTCTGAAAGACAGCAGAACATTCTAGAATCACCCAGGACCCTTCTAAAGGCACCCAGACCCTTCTAGAGCCCCCCCAGGACCATTCTAAAAGCGCCCAGACGCTTCTAGAGACCCCCAGGACCCTTCTGAAAGCCCCCAGAACATTCTAGAGCCCTAGAGGACCCTTCTAAAAGCACCTAGACCCTTCTAGAGCATCCGAGGACCCTTCTAAAATTCCCCGGACCCTTCTAGAGCACCCCAGGACACTTCTAAAAGCACTCAGACCCTTCTAGAGCCCCCCCGGACCCTTCTAAAAGACCCCAGACCCTTCTAGAGCCACCCAGGACCCTTCTAAAAGCATCCAGAACCTTCTAGAGCCCCCCAGGTCCCATCTAAAAGCACCCAGACCCTTCTAGAGCATCCCAGGACCCTTCTAAAAGCACCCAGACCCATCTAGAGCCTCCCAGGACCCTTCTAAAAGACCCCAGACCATTCTAGAGGACACCAGGACCCTTCTGAAAGCCAGCAGAACATTCTAGATTCACCCAGGACATTTCTAAAGGCACCCAGACCCTTCTAGAGCCCCCCAGGACCCTTCTAAAAGCCCCCAGACCCTTCTAGAGCATCCCAGGACCCTTCTGAAATCCCCCAGCACCTTCTAGAGCCCTCCAGGACCATTCAAAAAGCCCCCAGACCCTTCTAGAGAATCCGAGGACCCTTCTAAAATTCCCCAGACCCTTCTAGAGCCCCCCCGGACCCTTCTAAAAGCCCCCAGACCCTTCTAGAGCCACCCAGGACCATTCTAAAAGCCCCCAGACCATTCTAGAGCCCCCCAGGACCCTTCTAAAAGCCCCCAGACCATTCTAGAGCACCCCAGGACCCTTCTAAAAGCCCCCAGACCCTTCTAGAGCCACCCAGGAGCCTTCTAAAAGCCCCCAGACCATTCTAGAGGACACCAGGACCCTTCTGAAAGCCAGCAGAACATTCTAGAGTCACCCAGGACCCTTCTAAAGGCACCCAGACGCTTCTAGAGCCCCCCAGGACCCTTCTAAAAGCCCCCAGACCCTTCTAGAGACATCCAGGACCATTCTAAAAGCCCCCAGACCCTTCTAGAGAATCCGAGGACCCTTCTAAAATTCCCCAGACCCTTCTAGAGCCCCCCCGGACCCTTCTAAAAGAACCCAGACCCTTCTAGAGCCACCCAGGACCATTCTAAAAGCCCCCAGACCATTCTAGAGCCCCCCAGGACCCTTCTAAAAGCCCCCAGACCCTTCTAGAGCCACCCAGGACCATTCTAAAAGCCCCCAGACCATTCTAGAGCCCCCCAGGACCCTTCTAAAAGCCCCCAGACCCTTCTAGAGACCCCCAGGAACCTTCTGAAAGCCCCCAGAACATTCTAGAGCCCCCCAGGACCCTTATAAAATCCCCCAGACCTTTCTAGAGCATCCGAGGACCCGTCTAAAATCACCCAGACCCTTTTAGAGCATCCCAGGACCATTCTAAAAGCCCCCAGACCCTTCTAGAGGCCCCTAGGACCCTTCTAAAAGCCCCCAGAACCTTCTAGATCCACCCAGGACTCTTCTAAAAGCCCCCAGACCCTTCTAGAGCCTACCAGGACCCTTCTAAAAGCACCCAGACCCTTCTAGAGCCCCTCAGGACCATTCTAAAGGCCCCCAGACCTTTCTAGACCCTCCCCGGATCCTTCTAAATGAACCCAGACCCTTCTAGGGCCCCCCAGGACCCTTCTAAATGCCACAGACCCTGCAAGAGGCACCCAGGGCCCCTCTTAATTAACCCCGTCCCTTCTAGAGCACCCCAGGACCCTTCTAAAAGCCATCAGACCCTTCTAGAACCCCCCCGGACCCTTCTAAAGGACCCCAGACCCTTCTAGAGGACCCCAGGACCCTTCTGAAAGCCAGCAGAACATTCTAGAATCACCCAGGACCCTTCTAAAAGACCCCAGACCCTTCTAGAGCCCCCCAGGACCCTTCTAAAAGCGCCCAGACGCTTCTAGAGACCCCCAGGACCCTTCTGAAAGCCCCCAGAACATTCTAGAGCCCTAGAGGACCCTTCTAAAAGCACCCAGACCCTTCTAGAGCATCCGAGGACTCTTCTAAAATACCCCAGACCCTTCTAGAGCCACCCAGGACCCTTCTAAAAGCCCCCAGACCCTTCTAGAGCCCGCCCGGACCCTTCTAAAAGCCCCCAGACCCTTCTAGAGCCACCCAGGACCCATTCTAAATGCACCCAGAACATTCTAGAGACCCCCAGGACCCTTCTACAAGCCCCCAGACCCTTCTAGAGCATCCCAGGACCCTTCTAAAAGCACCCAGACCCATCTAGAGCCTCCCAGGACCCTTCTAAAAGCCCCCAGACCATTCTAGAGCACCCCAGGACCCTTCTAAAAGCCCCCAGACCCTTCTAGAGCCATCCAGGACCCTTCTAAAAGCCCCCAGACCCTTCTAGAGGACACTAGGACCCTTCTGAAAGCCAGCAGAACATTCTAGAGTCACCCAGGACCTTTCTAAAGGCACCCAGACCCTTCTAGAGCCCCCCAGGACCCTTCTAAAAGCACCCAGACCCTTCTAGAGCCCCCCAGGACCCTTCTAAAAGCCCCCAGACCCTTCTAGACACCCCCAGGACCCTTCTGAAAGCCCCCAGAACATTCTAGACCCCCCAGGACCCTTCTAAAAGCCCCCAGACCCTTCTAGACACCCCCAGGACCCTTCTGAAAGCCCCCAGAACATTCTAGACCCCCCAGGACCCTTCTAAAAGCCCCCAGACCTTTCTAGAGCATCCGAGGACCCTTCTAAAAGCACCCAGACCCTTTTAGAGCATCCCAGGACCCTTCTAAAAGCCCCCAGACCCTTCTAGAGACCCCCAGGACCCTTCTGAAAGCCCCCAGAACATTCTAGAGCCCCCCAGGACCCTTATAAAAGCCCCCAGACCCTTCTAGAGCATCCGAGGACCCTTCTAAAAGCACCCAGACCCTTTTAGAGCATCCCAGGACCCTTCTAAAAGCCCCCAGACCCTTCTAGAGGCCCCTAGGACCCTTCTAAAAGCCCCCAGAACCCTCTAGAGCCACCCAGGACTCTTCTAAAAGCACCCAGACCCTTCTAGAGCCTACCAGAACCCTCCTAAAAGCACCCAGACCCTTCTAGAGCCCCTCAGGACCATTCTAAAGGCCCCCAGACCTTTCTAGACCCTCCCCGGATCCTTCTAAATGAACCCAGACCCTTCTAGGGCCCCCCAGAACCCCTCTAAAAGCCTCCAGAGCCTTGTAGAGCCCCCCAGGACCCTTCTAAATGCCCACAGACCCTGCAAGAGGCACCCAGGGCCCCTCTTAAGTAACCCCGTCCCTTCTAGAGCAACCCAGGACCCTTCTAAAAGCCCCCAGACCCTTCTAGAGCCCCCCCGGACCCTTCTAAAAGACCCCAGACCCTTCTAGAGGACCCCAGGACCCTTCTGAAAGACAGCAGAACATTCTAGAATCACCCAGGACCCTTCTAAAGGCACCCAGACCCTTCTAGAGCCCCCCCAGGACCATTCTAAAAGCGCCCAGACGCTTCTAGAGACCCCCAGGACCCTTCTGAAAGCCCCCAGAACATTCTAGAGCCCTAGAGGACCCTTCTAAAAGCACCTAGACCCTTCTAGAGCATCCGAGGACCCTTCTAAAATTCCCCGGACCCTTCTAGAGCACCCCAGGACACTTCTAAAAGCACTCAGACCCTTCTAGAGCCCCCCCGGACCCTTCTAAAAGAACCCAGACCCTTCTAGAGCCACCCAGGACCCTTCTAAAAGCATCCAGAACATTCTAGAGCCCCCCAGGTCCCATCTAAAAGCACCCAGACCCTTCTAGAGCATCCCAGGACCCTTCTAAAAGCACCCAGACCCATCTAGAGCCTCCCAGGACCCTTCTAAAAGACCCCAGACCATTCTAGAGGACACCAGGACCCTTCTGAAAGCCAGCAGAACATTCTAGATTCACCCAGGACATTTCTAAAGGCACCCAGACCCTTCTAGAGCCCCCCAGGACCCTTCTAAAAGCCCCCAGACCCTTCTAGAGCATCCCAGGACCCTTCTGTAATCCCCCAGAACCTTCTAGAGCCCTCCAGGACCATTCAAAAAGCCCCCAGACCCTTCTAGAGAATCCGAGGACCCTTCTAAAATTCCCCAGACCCTTCTAGAGCCCCCCCGGACCCTTCTAAAAGCCCCCAGACCCTTCTAGAGCCACCCAGGACCATTCTAAAAGCCCCCAGACCATTCTAGAGCCCCCCAGGACCCTTCTAAAAGCCCCCAGACCATTCTAGAGCACCCCAGGACCCTTCTAAAAGCCCCCAGACCCTTCTAGAGCCACCCAGGAGCCTTCTAAAAGCCCCCAGACCATTCTAGAGGACACCAGGACCCTTCTGAAAGCCAGCAGAACATTCTAGAGTCACCCAGGACCCTTCTAAAGGCACCCAGACGCTTCTAGAGCCCCCCAGGACCCTTCTAAAAGCCCCCAGACCCTTCTAGAGACCTCCAGGACCCTTCTAAAAGCCCCCAGACCATTCTAGAGCCCCCCAGGACCCTTCTAAAAGCCCCCAGACCCTTCTAGAGACCCCCAGGACCCTTCTGAAAGCCCCCAGAACATTCTAGAGCCCCCCAGGACCCTTATAAAAGCCCCCAGACCCTTCTAGAGCATCCGAGGACCCTTCTAAAAGCACCCAGACCCTTTTAGAGCATCCCAGGACCCTTCTAAAAGCACCCAGACCCTTCTAGAGGCCCCTAGGACCCTTCTAAAAGCCCCCAGAACCCTCTAGAGCCACCCAGGACTCTTCTAAAAGCACCCAGACCCTTCTAGAGCCTACCAGAACCCTCCTAAAAGCACCCAGACTCTTCTAGAGCCCCTCAGGACCATTCTAAAGGCCCCCAGACCTTTCTAGACCCTCCCCGGATCCTTCTAAATGAACCCAGACCCTTCTAGGGCCCCCCAGAACCCCTCTAAAAGCCTCCAGAGCCTTGTAGAGCCCCCCAGGACCCTTCTAAATGCCCACAGACCCTGCAAGAGGCACCCAGGGCCCCTCTTAAGTAACCCCGTCCCTTCTAGAGCAACCCAGGACCCTTCTAAAAGCCCCCAGACCCTTCTAGAGCCCCCCCGGACCCTTCTAAAAGACCCCAGACCCTTCTAGAGGACCCCAGGACCCTTCTGAAAGACAGCAGAACATTCTAGAATCACCCAGGACCCTTCTAAAGGCACCCAGACCCTTCTAGAGCCCCCCCGGACCATTCTAAAAGCGCCCAGACGCTTCTAGAGACCCCCAGGACCCTTCTGAAAGCCCCCAGAACATTCTAGAGCCCTAGAGGACCCTTCTAAAAGCACCTAGACCCTTCTAGAGCATCCGAGGACCCTTCTAAAATTCCCCGGACCCTTCTAGAGCACCCCAGGACACTTCTAAAAGCACTCAGACCCTTCTAGAGCCCCCCCGGACCCTTCTAAAAGACCCCAGACCCTTCTAGAGCCACCCAGGACCCTTCTAAAAGCATCCAGAACCTTCTAGAGCCCCCCAGGTCCCATCTAAAAGCACCCAGACCCTTCTAGAGCATCCCAGGACCCTTCTAAAAGCACCCAGACCCATCTAGAGCCTCCCAGGACCCTTCTAAAAGACCCCAGACCATTCTAGAGGACACCAGGACCCTTCTGAAAGCCAGCAGAACATTCTAGATTCACCCAGGACATTTCTAAAGGCACCCAGACCCTTCTAGAGCCCCCCAGGACCCTTCTAAAAGCCCCCAGACCCTTCTAGAGCATCCCAGGACCCTTCTGAAATCCCCCAGAACCTTCTAGAGCCCTCCAGGACCATTCAAAAAGCCCCCAGACCCTTCTAGAGAATCCGAGGACCCTTCTAAAATTCCCCAGACCCTTCTAGAGCCCCCCCGGACCCTTCTAAAAGCCCCCAGACCCTTCTAGAGCCACCCAGGACCATTCTAAAAGCCCCCAGAACATTCTAGAGCCCCCCAGGACCCTTCTAAAAGCCCCCAGACCATTCTAGAGCACCCCAGGACCCTTCTAAAAGCCCCGAGACCCTTCTAGAGCCACCCAGGAGCCTTCTAAAAGCCCCCAGACCATTCTAGAGGACACCAGGACCCTTCTGAAAGCCAGCAGAACATTCTAGAGTCACCCAGGACCCTTCTAAAGGCACCCAGACGCTTCTAGAGCCCCCCAGGACCCTTCTAAAAGCCCCCAGCCACTTCTAGAGACCTCCAGGACCCTTCTGAAAGCCCCCAGAACCTTCTAGAGCCCTCCAGGACCATTCTAAAAGCCCCCAGACCCTTCTAGAGAATCCGAGGACCCTTCTAAAATTCCCCAGACCCTTCTAGAGCCCCCCCGGACCCTTCTAAAAGAACCCAGACCCTTCTAGAGCCACCCAGGACCATTCTAAAAGCCCCCAGACCATTCTAGAGCCCCCCAGGACCCTTCTAAAAGCCCCCAGACCCTTCTAGAGCCACCCAGGACCATTCTAAAAGCCCCCAGACCATTCTAGAGCCCCCCAGGACCCTTCTAAAAGCCCCCAGACCCTTCTAGAGACCCCCAGGAACCTTCTGAAAGCCCCCAGAACATTCTAGAGCCCCCCAGGACCCTTATAAAATCCCCCAGACCTTTCTAGAGCATCCGAGGACCCGTCTAAAATCACCCAGACCCGTTTAGAGCATCCCAGGACCATTCTACAAGCCCCCAGACCCTTCTAGAGGCCCCTAGGACCCTTCTAAAAGCCCCCAGAACCTTCTAGATCCACCCAGGACTCTTCTAAAAGCCCCCAGACCCTTCTAGAGCCTACCAGGACCCTTCTAAAAGCACCCAGACCCTTCTAGAGCCCCTCAGGACCATTCTAAAGGCCCCCAGACCTTTCTAGACCCTCCCCGGATCCTTCTAAATGAACCCAGACCCTTCTAGGGCCCCCCAGGACCCTTCTAAATGCACACAGACCCTGCAAGAGGCACCCAGGGCCCCTCTTAATTAACCCCGTCCCTTCTAGAGCACCCCAGGACCCTTCTAAAAGCCATCAGACCCTTCTAGAACCCCCCCGGACCCTTCTAAAGGACCCCAGACCCTTCTAGAGGACCCCAGGACCCTTCTGAAAGCCAGCAGAACATTCTAGAATCACCCAGGACCATTCTAAAAGACCCCAGACCCTTCTAGAGCCCCCCAGGACCCTTCTAAAAGCGCCCAGACGCTTCTAGAGACCCCCAGGACCCTTCTGAAAGCCCCCAGAACATTCTAGAGCCCTAGAGGACCCTTCTAAAAGCACCCAGACCCTTCTAGAGCATCCGAGGACCCTTCTAAAATACCCCAGACCCTTCTAGAGCCACCCAGGACCCTTCTAAAAGCACCCAGACCCTTCTAGAGCCCGCCCGGACCCTTCTAAAAGCCCCCAGACCCTTCTAGAGCCACCCAGGACCCATTCTAAATGCACCCAGACCCTTCTAGAGACCCCCAGGACCCTTCTACAAGCCCCCAGACCCTTCTAGAGCATCCCAGGACCCTTCTAAAAGCACCCAGACCCATCTAGAGCCTCCCAGGACCCTTCTAAAAGCCCCCAGACCATTCTAGAGCACCCCAGGACCCTTCTAAAAGCCCCCAGACCCTTCTAGAGCCATCCAGGACCCTTCTAAAAGCCCCCAGACCCTTCTAGAGGACACTAGGACCCTTCTGAAAGCCAGCAGAACATTCTAGAGTCACCCAGGACCTTTCTAAAGGCACCCAGACCCTTCTAGAGCCCCCCAGGACCCTTCTAAAAGCACCCAGACCCTTCTAGAGCCCCCCAGGACCCTTCTAAAAGCCCCCAGACCCTTCTAGACACCCCCAGGACCCTTCTGAAAGCCCCCAGAACATTCTAGACCCCCCAGGACCCTTCTAAAAGCCCCCAGACCCTTCTAGACACCCCCAGGACCCTTCTGAAAGCCCCCAGAACATTCTAGACCCCCCAGGACCCTTCTAAAAGCCCCCAGACCTTTCTAGAGCATCCGAGGACCCTTCTAAAAGCACCCAGACCCTTTTAGAGCATCCCAGGACCCTTCTAAAAGCACCCAGACCCTTCTAGAGGCCCCTAGGACCCTTCTAAAAGCCCCCAGAACCCTCTAGAGCCACCCAGGACTATTCTAAAAGCACCCAGACCCTTCTAGAGCCTACCAGGACCCTTCTAAAAGCACCCAGAACCTTCTAGAGCCCCTCAGGACCATTCTAAAGGCCCCCGGACCTTTCTAGACCCTCCCCGGATCCTTCTAAATGAACCCAGACCCTTCTAGGGCCCCCCAGAACCCCTCTAAAAGCTTCCAGACCGTTGTAGAGCCCTCCAGGACCCGTCTAAAAGCGCCCAGACCCTTCTAGACCCTCCCCGGATCCTTCGAAAAGACCCCAGACCCTTCTAGAGCCCCCCAGGACTATTCTATAAGAACCCAGACCCTTCTAGACCCTACCCGGATTATTCTAAAAGCACCCAGACCCTTCTAGAGCCCCCCAAGACCCTTCTAAAAGCCTCCAGACCCTTCTAGAGCCCCTCAGAACCCTTCTAAATGCCCCCAGACCCTTCTAGAGAACCCCAGGACCCATCTAAAATCCCCCAGATCCTTCTAGAGGCCTTCAGGACCCTTCTAAAAGCACCCAGACCCTTCTAGAGCATCCGAGGACCCTTCTAAAATTCCCCAGACCCTTCTAGAACACCCCAGGACCCTTCTAAAAGCCCCCAGACCCTTCTAGAGCCACCCAGGACCCTTCTAAAAGCACCCAGAACCTTCTAGAGCCCCCCAGGACCCATCTACAAGCCCCCAGATCCTTCTAGAGCATCCCAGGACCCTTCTAAAAGCCCCCAGACCCTTCTAGAGCCATCCAGGACCCTTCTAAAAGCCCCCAGACCCTTCTAGAGGACACCAGGACTCTTCTGAAAGCCAGCAGAACATTCTAGAGTCACCCAGGACCTCTCTAAAGGCACCCAGACCCTTCTAGAGCCCCCCAGGACCCTTCTAAAAGCACCCAGACCCTTCTAGAGACCCCCAGGACCCTTCTGAAATCCCCCAGAACCTTCTAGAGCCCTCCAGGACTATTCTAAAAGCCCCCAGACCCTTCTAGAGAATCCGAGGACCCTTCTAAAATTCCCCAGACCCTTCTAGAGACCCCCAGGACCATTCTAAAAGCCCCCAGACCCTTCTAGAGCCCCCCAGGACCCTTCTAAAAGCCCCCAGACCCTTCTAGAGACCCCCAGGACCCTTCTGAAAGCCCCCAG
Source organism: Clamator glandarius (assembly GCA_033459285.1). Classification (NCBI taxonomy): domain Eukaryota; kingdom Metazoa; phylum Chordata; class Aves; order Cuculiformes; family Cuculidae; genus Clamator; species Clamator glandarius. The sequence continues at coordinate 41,986 of JAUNZM010000988.1, forward strand.
ATCATTCTAGACCCCCCAGGACCCTTCTAAAAGCCCCCAGACCTTTCTAGAGCATCCGAGGACCCTTCTAAAAGCACCCAGACCCTTTTAGAGCATCCCAGGACCCTTCTAAAAGCACCCAGACCCTTCTAGAGGCCCCTAGGACCCTTCTAAAAGCCCCCAGAACCCTCTAGAGCCACCCAGGACTATTCTAAAAGCACCCAGACCCTTCTAGAGCCCCTCAGGACCCTTCTAAAAGCACCCAGAACCTTCTAGAGCCCCTCAGGACCATTCTAAAGGCCCCCAGACCTTTCTAGACCCTCCCCGGATCCTTCGAAATGAACCCAGACCCTTCTAGGGCCCCCCAGAACCCCTCTAAAAGTCTCCAGACCCTTGTAGAGCCCTCCAGGACCCGTCTAAAAGCGCCCAGACCCTTCTAGACCCTCCCCGGATCCTTCGAAAAGACCCCAGACCCTTCTAGAGCCCCCCAGGACTATTCTATAAGAATCCAGACCCTTCTAGACCCTACCCGGATTATTCTAAAAGCACCCAGACCCTTCTAGAGCCCCCCAAGACCCTTCTAAAAGCCTCCAGACCCTTCTAGAGCCCCTCAGAACCCTTCTAAATGCCCCCAGACCCTTCTAGAGAACCCCAGGACTTATCTAAAAGCCCCCCAGATCCTTCTAGAGGCCTTCAGGACCCTTCTAAAAGCACCCAGACCCTTCTAGAGCATCCGAGGACCCTTCTAAAATTCCCCAGACCCTTCTAAAACACCCCAGGACACTTCTAAAAGCCCCCAGACCCTTCTAGAGCCCCCCGGACCCATCTAAAATACCCCAGACCCTTCTAGAGCCACCCAGGACCCTTCTAAAAGCACCCAGAACCTTCTAGAGCCCCCCAGGACCCATCTACAAGCCCCCAGACCCTTCTAGAGCATCCCAGGACCCTTCTAAAAGCCCCCAGACCCATCTAGATCCTCCCAGGACCTTTCTAAAAGCCCCCAGACCATTCTAGATCAACCCAGGACCCTTCTAAAAGCCCCCAGACCCTTCTAGAGACCCCCAGGACCCTTCTGAAAGCCCCCAGACCCTTCTAGAGGACCCCAGGACCCTTCTGAAAGCCAGCAGAACATTCTAGAGTCACCCAGGACCTTTCTAAAGGCACCCAGACCCTTCTAGAGCCCCCCAGGACCCTTCTAAAAGCACCCAGACCCTTCTAGAGACCCCCAGGACCCTTCTGAAATCCCCCAGAAACCTCTAGAGCCCTCCAGGACCCTTCTAAATGCCCCCAGACCCTTCTAGAGAATCCGAGGACCCTTCTAAAATTCCCCTGACCCTTCTAGAGCCCCCCCGGACCCTTCTAAAAGCCCCCAGACCCTTCTAGAGCCACCCAGACCCTTCTAAAAGCCCCCAGACCATTCTAGAGCCCCCCAGGACCCTTCTAAAAGCCCCCAGACCCTTCTAGAGACCACCAGGACCCTTCTGAATGCACCCAGAACATTCTAGAGCCCCCCAGGACCCTTCTAAAAGCCCCCAGACCCTTCTAGATCATCCGAGGACCCTTCTAAAAGCACCCAGACCCTTCTAGAGCATCCCAGGACCCTTCTAAAAACCCCCAGACCCTTCTAGAGGCCCCTAGGACCCTACTAAAACCCCCCAGAACCCTCTAGATCCACCCAGGACTCTTCTAAAAGCCCCCAGATCCTTCTAGAGCCTCCCAGGACCCTTCTAAAATAACCCAGACCCTTCTAGAGCCCCCCAATACCATTCTAAAGGCCCCCAGACCTTTCTAGACCCTCCCCGGATCATTCTAAAAGCCCCCAGACCCTTCTAGAGACCCCCATGACCCTTCTAAAAGCACTCAGACCTTCTAGAGTGCCCCAGGACCCTTCTAAAAGCACCCAGAACCTTCTAGAGCCTCCCAGGACCATTCTAAAAGCCCCCAGACCCTTCTAGACCCCCCCAGGACCCTTCTAAAAGCCCCCAGACCCTTCTAGAGCCCCCCAGGACCCTTCTGAAAGGCCGCAGACACATCTAGGCACTCCCCGGATCTTTCTAAAAGACCCCAGACACTTCTAGAGATCCCCAGGAGCATTCTAAAAGCCCCCAGACCCTTCTAGAGCCCCCCAGGGCCCCTCTTAAGGCACCCCGTCCCTTCTAGGACACCCCAGGACCCCTCTTAAAGTCCCCAGACCCTTCTAGAGCACCCCAGGACCCTTCTAAAAGCCCCCAGACCCTTCTAGAGCCCCCCCGGACCCTTCTAAAAGCCTCCAGACCCTTCTAGAGGATCCCTGGACCCTTCTGAAAGCCCCCAGAACCTTCTAGAGCATCCCAGGACAGTTCTAAAAGCCCCCAGACCCTTCTAGAGCCCCCCAGGATCATTCTAAAAGCCCCCAGACCCTTCTAGAGCCTTCCAGGACCCTTCTAAAAGCTCCCAGACCCTTCTAGAGACACCCAGGACTCTTCTAAAAGCACCCAGACCATTCTAGAGCCACCCAGGACGCTTCTAAAAGACCCCAGACCCTTCTAGAGACCCCCAGGACCCTTCTAAAAGCACCCAGACCCTTCTAGAGCCCCCCCAGGACTCTTCTAAAAGCCCCCAGACCCTTCTAGAGCACCCCAGGACCCTTCTAAAAGCCCCCAGACACTTCTTGAGCACCCCAGGACCCTTCTAAATGCCCCCCGACCCTTCTAGCGGCACCCAGGACCCTTCTACAAGCCCCCAGAGCCTTCTAGAGCCCCCCAGAACCCTTCTAAAAGCTCCCAGACCTTTCTAGATGCCCCCAGGACCCTTCTAAAAGCCCCCAGACCATTCTAGAGCCCCCCAGGACCCTTCTACAAGCACCCAGAACCTTCTACAGCCACCCAGGACCCTTCTAAAAGCACCCAGACCCTTCTAGAGGCTCCCCCGGACGCTTATAAAAGCACCCCGACCCTTCTAGAGCCTCCCAGTACCCTTCTAAAAGCAACCAGACCCTTCTAGAGAACCCCAGGACCCTTCTAAAAGCCCCAGACCCTTCTAGACCCTCCCCGGATCCTTCTAAAAGCCCCCAGACCCTTCTAGAGCCACCTAGGATCCTTCAAAAAGCCCCCAGACCCTTCTAGAGCCCCCCAGGATCATTCTAAAAGCCCCAGACCCTTCTAGAGCCCCCTAGGACACATCTAAAAGCTCCCAGACCCTTCTAGAGGACCCTAGGACCCTTCTAAATGCCCCCAGACCCTTCAAGAGGCACCCAGGGCCCCTCTTAATGAACCCCGTCCCTTCTAGAGCACCCCAGGACCCTTCTAAAAGTCCCCATGTCCCTTCTAGAGCACCCCAGGACCCTTCTAAAAGCCCCCAGACCCTTCTAGAGCCCCCCCGGACCCTTCTAAAAGACCCCAGACCCTTCTAGAGGACCCCAGGAACCTTCTGAAAGCCCCCAGAACCTTCTAGAGCACTCCAGGACCCTTCTAAAAGCACCCAGACCCTTCTAGAGCATCCGAGGACCCTTCTAAAATTCCGCAGACCCTTCTAGAGCACCCCAGGACCCTTCTACAAGCACCCAGACCCTTCTAGAGCATCCCAGGACCCTTCTAAAAGCCCCCAGACCCATCTAGATCCTCCCAGGACCCTTCTAAAAGCGCCCAGACCCTTCTAGAGACCTCCAGGACCCTTCTGAAAGCCCCCAGAACATTCTAGAGCCCTTCAGGACCCTTCTAAAAGCCCCCAGACCCTTCTAGATCCACCCCAGGACCATTCTAAAAGCCCCCAGACCCTTCTAGAGCCTCCCAGGACCCCTTCTAAAAGCCCCCAGACCCTTCTAGAGCCCCCTAGGACCCATCTAAAAGCCCCCAGACCCTTCTAGAGGCCCCTAGGACCCTTCTAAAAGCCCCCAGACCCTTCTAGACCCTCCCCGGATCCTTCGAAAAGACCCCAGACCCATCTAGAGCCCACCAGGATCATTCTAAAAGCCCCCAGACCCTCTAGAGCCCCCCAGTACCCTTCTAAAAGCCCCTAGACCCTTCTAGAGCCCCCCAGGACCCTTCTAAATGCCCCCAGACCATTCAAGAGGCACCCAGGGCCCCTCTTAAGTAACCCCGTCCTTTCCAGAGCACCCCAGGACCCTTTTAAAAGCCCCCAGACCCTTCTAGAGCCCCTACGGACTCTTCTAAAAGACCCCAGACCCTTCTAGAGGACCCCAGGAACCTTCTGAAAGCCAGCAGAACATTCTAGAGTCACCCAGGACCCTTCTAAAGGCACCCAGACCCTTCTAGAGCCTACCAGGACCCTTCTAAAAGCGCCCAGACCCTTCTAGAGACTCCCAGGACCCTTCTGAAAGCCCCCAGAACCTTCTAGAGCCCTCCAGGACCCTTCTAACAGCACCCAGACCCTTCTAGAGCACCCCAGGACACTTCTAAAAGACCGCAGACGCTTCTAGAGCCCCACCGGACCCTTCTAAAAGCCCCCAGACCCTTCTAGATTCACCGAGGACCCTTCTAAAAGCACCCAGAACCTTCTAGAGCCCCCCAGGACCCTTCTACAAGCACCCAGACCCTTCTAGAGCATCCCGGGACCCTTCTAAAAGCCCCCAGACCCATCTAGATCCTCCCAGGACACTTCTAAAAGCGCCCAGACCCTTCTAGAGACCCCCAGGACCCTTCTGAAAGCCCCCAGAACCTTCTAGAGCGCTCCAGGACCCTTCTAAAAGCCCCCAGACCCTTCTAGAGAATCCGAGGACCCTTCTAAAATTCCCCAGACCCTTCTAGAGCCCCCCCGGACCATTCTAAAAGCCCCCAGACCCTTCTAGAGCCACCCAGGACCCTTCTAAAAGGTCCCAGACCATTCTAGATCCCCCCAGGACCCGTCTAAAAGTCCCCAGACCCTTCTAGAGACCCCCAGGACCCTTCTGAATGCCCCCAGAACATTCTAGAGCCCCCCAGGACCCTTCTAAAAGCCCCCGGACCCATCTAGAGCATCCGAGGACCCTTCTAAAAGCCCCCAGACCTTTCTAGAGCATCCGAGGACCCTTCTAAAAGCACCCAGACCCTTTTAGAGCATCCCAGGATCCTTCTAAAAGCACCCAGACCCTTCTAGAGGCCCCTAGGACCCTTCTAAAAGCCCCCAGAACCCTCTAGAGACACCCAGGACTATTCTAAAAGCACCCAGACCCTTCTAGAGCCTGCCAGGACCCTTCTAAAAGCACCCAGAACCTTCTAGAGCCCCTCAGGACCATTCTAAAGGCCCCCAGACCTTTCTAGACCCCTCCCCGGATCCTTCGAAATGAACCCAGACCCTTCTAGGGCCCCCCAGAACCCCTCTAAAAGTCTCCAGACCCTTGTAGAGCCCTCCAGGACCCGTCTAAAAGCGCCCAGACCCTTCTAGACCCTCCCCGGATCCTTCGAAAAGACCCCAGACCCTTCTAGAGCCCCCCAGGACTATTCTATAAGAATCCAGACCCTTCTAGACCCTACCCGGATTATTCTAAAAGCACCCAGACCCTTCTAGAGCCCCCCAAGACCCTTCTAAAAGCCTCCAGACCCTTCTAGAGCCCCTCAGAACCCTTCTAAATGCCCCCCAGACCCTTCTAGAGAACCCCAGGACTTATCTAAAAGCCCCCCAGATCCTTCTAGAGGCCTTCAGGACCCTTCTAAAAGCACCCAGACCCTTCTAGAGCATCCGAGGACCCTTCTAAAATTCCCCAGACCCTTCTAAAACACCCCAGGACACTTCTAAAAGCCCCCAGACCCTTCTAGAGCCCCCCGGACCCATCTAAAATACCCCAGACCCTTCTAGAGCCACCCAGGACCCTTCTAAAAGCACCCAGAACCTTCTAGAGCCCCCCAGGACCCATCTACAAGCCCCCAGACCCTTCTAGAGCATCCCAGGACCCTTCTAAAAGCCCCCAGACCCATCTAGATCCTCCCAGGACCTTTCTAAAAGCCCCCAGACCATTCTAGATCAACCCAGGACCCTTCTAAAAGCCCCCAGACCCTTCTAGAGACCCCCAGGACCCTTCTGAAAGCCCCCAGACCCTTCTAGAGGACCCCAGGACCCTTCTGAAAGCCAGCAGAACATTCTAGAGTCACCCAGGACCTTTCTAAAGGCACCCAGACCCTTCTAGAGCCCCCCCAGGACCCTTCTAAAAGCACCCAGACCCTTCTAGAGACCCCCAGGACCCTTCTGAAATCCCCCAGAAACCTCTAGAGCCCTCCAGGACCCTTCTAAATGCCCCCAGACCCTTCTAGAGAATCCGAGGACCCTTCTAAAATTCCCCTGACCCTTCTAGAGCCCCCCGGACCCTTCTAAAAGCCCCCAGACCCTTCTAGAGCCACCCAGACCCTTCTAAAAGCCCCCAGACCATTCTAGAGCCCCCCAGGACCCTTCTAAAAGCCCCAGACCCTTCTAGAGACCACCAGGACCCCTTCTGAATGCACCCAGAACATTCTAGAGCCCCCCAGGGACCCTTCTAAAAGCCCCCAGACCCTTCTAGATCATCCGAGGACCCTTCTAAAAGCACCCAGACCCTTCTAGAGCATCCCAGGACCCTTCTAAAAACCCCCAGACCCTTCTAGAGGCCCCTAGGACCCTACTAAAACCCCCCCAGAACCCTCTAGATCCACCCAGGACTCTTCTAAAAGCCCCCAGATCCTTCTAGAGCCTCCCAGGACCCTTCTAAAATAACCCAGACCCTTCTAGAGCCCCCCAATACCATTCTAAAGGCCCCCAGACCTTTCTAGACCCTCCCCGGATCATTCTAAAAGCCCCCAGACCCTTCTAGAGACCCCCATGACCCTTCTAAAAGCACTCAGACCTTCTAGAGTGCCCCAGGACCCTTCTAAAAGCACCCAGAACCTTCTAGAGCCTCCCAGGACCATTCTAAAAGCCCCCAGACCCTTCTAGACCCCCCCAGGACCCTTCTAAAAGCCCCCAGACCCTTCTAGAGCCCCCCAGGACCCTTCTGAAAGGCCGCAGACACATCTAGGCACTCCCCCGGATCTTTCTAAAAGACCCCAGACACTTCTAGAGATCCCCAGGAGCATTCTAAAAGCCCCCAGACCCTTCTAGAGCCCCCCAGGGCCCCTCTTAAGGCACCCCGTCCCTTCTAGGACACCCCAGGACCCCCTCTTAAAGTCCCCAGACCCTTCTAGAGCACCCCAGGACCCTTCTAAAAAGCCCCCAGACCCTTCTAGAGCCCCCCCGGACCCTTCTAAAAGCCTCCAGACCCTTCTAGAGGATCCTGGACCCTTCTGAAAGCCCCCAGAACCTTCTAGAGCATCCCAGGACAGTTCTAAAAGCCCCCAGACCCTTCTAGAGCCCCCCAGGATCATTCTAAAAGCCCCCAGACCCTTCTAGAGCCTTCCAGGACCCTTCTAAAAGCTCCCAGACCCTTCTAGAGACACCCAGGACTCTTCTAAAAGCACCCAGACCATTCTAGAGCCACCCAGGACGCTTCTAAAAGACCCCAGACCCTTCTAGAGACCCCCAGGACCCTTCTAAAAGCACCCAGACCCTTCTAGAGCCCCCCAGGACTCTTCTAAAAGCCCCCCAGACCCTTCTAGAGCACCCCAGGACCCTTCTAAAAGCCCCCAGACACTTCTTGAGCACCCCAGGACCCTTCTAAATGCCCCCCGACCCTTCTAGCGGCACCCAGGACCCCTTCTACAAGCCCCCAGAGCCTTCTAGAGCCCCCAGAACCCTTCTAAAAGCTCCCAGACCTTTCTAGATGCCCCCAGGACCCTTCTAAAAGCCCCCAGACCATTCTAGAGCCCCCCAGGACCCTTCTACAAGCACCCAGAACCTTCTACAGCCACCCAGGACCCTTCTAAAAGCACCCAGACCCTTCTAGAGGCTCCCCGGACGCTTATAAAAGCACCCCGACCCTTCTAGAGCCTCCCAGTACCCTTCTAAAAGCAACCAGACCCCTTCTAGAGAACCCCAGGACCCTTCTAAAAGCCCCCAGACCCTTCTAGACCCTCCCCGGATCCTTCTAAAAGCCCCCAGACCCTTCTAGAGCCACCTAGGATCCTTCAAAAAGCCCCCAGACCCTTCTAGAGCCCCCCAGGATCATTCTAAAAGCCCCCAGACCCT
>JAUNZM010000989.1:0-97329 GCA_033459285.1 Clamator glandarius
AGAAAAGTAATTAGAAAAAAAGAATTACCTACTGAGGGGATTAAGGCAAATGTCTCCACAACCTACCTGAAAGGCTGTTTTCTTTCATGGCTTCTGTTCATTGTTTTAAATGAAGAGAGATCTGTGTATTGTCTTAGGAAATATAGATCAAACAGTTCAAAAAATAACATACCTCACTAAAGTACTGCCAAAAGACTTCATAACCCTAGAAATGATTAGTAGTTTCAGAGCTTGCTCTGTCACGGTGATATTTTTTCTTACATTTTTTCTTTTTCTTGCTCTCCTTTTTAAAAAAATAAAAGAAAGATACAATTCAACAGCAAAAAAAATTATTTGCTTATTTTGCATACATAGAAATCTAGGTTTAAAAGTTAATTTCACACCAACTAAAGCAAAAAAAGAAGGATTAACTGCTAAAATCAGTTCAAAAAATGTAATGTGATTTGTTTCTTGTAATAATAATTGAAAAAAGGCAAGAAAACTCATGGGTTAAGATAAAGACAATTAATAGGTGATAAAAAAGAAAGAGGGGAAAGAAGACAGATGGAGAGACACTCAACACCTCCCACAAGCAGAACAATGTTCAGCTGCTTTTTTTGGAAGCCAGAACAACTTCCCTCCTTCTTCTACATCCAGCTTTCACTGCTGAACCTAACATGATAGGGTATGGAATACCCCTTGGCCAACTGACATCAGCTGTCCTGTCTGTGTCCACTCTACTCTCTTGACCACCCCAGCCTGTTTACTAGGGGTGCAGGGAAGGGAGCAGAGTAGGAAAAAAGAAAAATCTTTGACACTCTGCAAGCACTGTTCAGAAACAGGCTAAATACTAGTGTCTCACCAACTCCATTTTAACTACAAATACAAAACACTTTATGTGAATAATCATATAATAAAAGGAGAAGAAAATTCTTCATAATTACTTATTTTAAAATGTTGCTGAAGAAGATCAGTTTGCTAACCACAGGAGGTCAGCATGTGAGCTGGACACAAGCAGGATACAGGTACAGCCACAATGGAACAGATAAAATGTATTACCTCATGAACGAGGGGAACTCCAAAACACCACCTGAGCAGAAGAAACACAAATGGGAATGTGGGCACCACAAAGCTCAGTTCTTGCTAGAAAGTGCGAATGCCAAAACTGCCAATTTGCCTGTGTATATTACAGTAATTTTTCACATCTTTCTCACAGCAGGGCAGGAATCTCAATTATGTTTTCAAAGATTGCCCTGAATCATAGAATCGTAGCTTGATTGGAAAAGACCTTGGAGATCATAGAGTCCAACTGTACCTGCCCACTACTAAACCATATCCCTGACCACCTTATCTACCCATCTTTGAAATATCTTCAAGGATGGTGACTCAACCACCTTCCTGGGCAGCTTGTTCCAGTGCCTGACAACACTTTCAGTTAAGAATTTTCTTCTGATGTCTAATCTAAACGTCCTCTCATCCTGTCACCTGTCACTTGGAAGAACAGACCAATACCCTCCTTGCTACAACCTCCTTTCAGGTAGTTGTAGACGTTGATAAGGTCTCCCTTCAGCCCCCTTTTGTTCAGGATTAACAACCTTAGTTCCCTCAGCCCTCCTCATAAAACTTGTTCTCTAGTCCCTTCACCAGCTTCTTTGTCCTTCGTAGAACAATGCCCCTCTTGTGGTGAGGGGCCCAAAACTGAATACATTTTCGAGATGCGGCCTCACCAATGCCAAGTACAGGGGCACAATCACCTTCCTAGTCCTGCTTATCACAGGGCTGAGTTACCTAAACACAAAGAGGTTCTACTTGTTAAACACATGAGACTGAGGAATGATTCTTCACAGAAAGGGTGGTTGGGCATTGGAACAGTCTGCCCAGGGAGGTGGTTGAGTCACCTTCTCTGGAGGTGTTTAAGGTGAGGGTGGATGAGGTATTTAGAGGCATGATTTAGGGATGGGTGGGAATGGTTGGACTCGGCGATCTGGTGGATCTCCTCCAACCTGGTTATTCTGTGATTCTGTGATTCTGTGTGATTCTGTGTGATTAGCATATTTATATGTTTTTCTTCATTCTGGCTGCAAGGTCACATGAACATGTTTTACAATTCCTCCTTACTAATCTTCCATTATATTCCTGCTACCAAAGTGCAACATACACAGATTTCAGCAATATTTGAATATTTGAATATTTGCATTGTCTAAACACACAGTTTGGAATTTATTCCAAGCATGAATGTCCATCTTTTTATAATACAGTCAAGTTCTGAAGGAATGAGTGATTCCCTGTGCTCACAGTTCTTGAGTTAAGTTCTCCAAGAATTGATTTTCTACAACAGAGTAGCCTTAGCAGCCTGTTCAGTAGCACACCTATCATTTTATACTTCATGATTCACTGCTTTCTCTATCAGTACCTGAAAGTTCGCAAAATTGCTGTTTAAAACTGAAAATGTTTATTGTGAGTCATGATTACATTACTTCCTTTGCAACAACATTACAAGGTGTATATTCTGAAATATTTGCCTTTGCGTTCTTTTAAAAATTACCCTTATTTTGGTTCAGGCTATCGAATGCGAAAAATAGTAAATGGTAAGTCAGTAGTATCTGTGGGACACTCCTCTCTTTCTTAATTGACAGGACTTAATTCATATAAAAGAAGGGCAGAGTTAGTCTGAGGGTATATGTGAATATATTTGGCTCTGTGTTTCTCACTTCAGTTCTAAAATTATGAAAGACATTTCTTTATGCATTCGACAATTATTGTTCCTAATAATTCAATTGCCATAGCTTTCTAACATCAGAAATGATATCTTAAATATAAACTGAGTATTTACAATGGATTTTCCTTGATACATTTTTATATTGGCTCACAAATATTTAGGCCGTTAAATTCAATGACTTCAGAAATCTTGGGTATTGAGGTGTGGAACACAATCAGAACTCTCTGTACCTCTTTAACCGGACTATTCCAGCATTTTGGTTTTAGCACATTATAAAATTCTGTATACACATAGTCATGAGAGGACTGACAAAAATGCTCATGGATTGTCTTACGATCTTGCAATCTTCACATACTAATTACAAAAATTTAATCATGTCCTACACTCGTTAAATTCAAAGAATATATACAATTTATCTACTTAAAGAATGTAAACTGTTTTTTTTTTTTAAAAGTATGTTCTTTCCATTTTCCAGCATCTGGGTTCCCAGAGGAAAAAACAAGGCTTAGAATGTAGCAACCAATCCCTTTTTTTGTAGAAGAGTGGTGCAATATATTTATGATTAAATTGACAGATTTCTTGAAGTATAATGATAGAAAAAGAAGGTCTAGGCTATAATATAAATCAGAACAAATAAACAGAAAAGGAAAGAAAAAAAAAGCCAACATCCATTTTGGCTACCAGGCCCTGCCTGGTATTGTCCTCCACTTCTGTCTCATGGGAACCACTGGGCCTTGGCATGGAGGAATAACTGTGCAAGGAAGTAGGAGGAAGAGGCTGCAGGTGACCCTAGATGCTGTGGGTGATTTACCCTCTGCTGCTGGAAGAACTTCACCAGATCCATTCTTCCCAGACCTGTTCCATCTATCTTATGTTGTCCTGTCCTCTCACGGAAAGGACTTCCATTGAATAATTAATTTCAAAATCCAAGCAGTAGAAGAAAAGGGGGAAAAAAAGCAGCAGAAAGCAGGAGTAAAACAGAAAAAGCTTTTCTTAAGTTATTGTGCTTTGTTTTAATAAATAAATTTGGAGTCATACCCAAGGTTCTCATGGGTTTTTTGTTTACTTTCAATTATAGCATTATTACATGTTGCACAGTTGTTCTTGGTGGTATTTAAAAAACATACTTATTAGAAATTGCCAGTTAATCATTACTTTTTGTGTACCTTGGCAACATGTACAACAGTAGCAACGTAGCACCTCTCAGCTGAAACAATGACAATTATACATACAAAATGTCAAGTGAAACAAAATGTCACATGAAACAATGGCAATAATAAATGTAAAATATTTGTTACAGCTGTATAGTTTCTATCAAACTCCTAAACAAAACCTTCTAGAAGTTTTCTTTGCATGCAGTGGCAGAAAGACATGTATTTTAATAAACATTAAACATTGCCAAGGGACTGAAGAGAAAATTATTGCTGGTATCACTGTAATGCCTGTCCTGAGAGCTTCCAAACTAAAGAGGAACCTTCTCCAAAAATGGTATTTCTGTTAATCAGATTCTGTTAAGTAAAGGTAATGCCTAAAGCACATGAGCTTCAGTCCCTGTGCTTTAGGATCCAAGGAAAATGCTTTCAGAAACTTAGTCAAACTCAGACTTCAACATGTTTCTTTAGAACATTATCTTTGCTAATAATGTTGAAATCTTGGTAACACAAATGAAGCCTCTCTGCATTTTTTGTACTCAAAGTATTTGTAACTTAAGCTCACTAACAAATGACTAGCATTCAGTCCAGCAACACTACTTCATTCTAAAGTACTCCATTAAATATGTAAATAATATACCTATATAAAGTTTCCTCTGTCTTGAATTTAAGTCAGCTTATTGTCTGTCTTGACAATGCCACTGACCAGTGTGTCAGAGAATATAAATGAAGGCGGTGCCATTGAGATTGTCTATTTACCCCATCTTTGCTATGGTTTACTGTCCTTAAATCTCCAGGCAATTGTTTTAATTGGAGATTAACATAATAGCTTCTTTCTAAAACAGTGTTCCAAGAAGTGTTATTAATCTTTTTGTATTCACATTCTCCACTTGGCTGCTACCCAAGCAGCTCTTGTGAAATTCCACTGGCTAAGTTGGACAAAAGTACTCAGCCTTAGCTCCAGTTTCAAGCCAATTGAGACCTAAAGGAACTTCTGAGAACAGGCATGGAATGTTGAAACAAAAGAAAATTACTTCCTTGTAGCTAAAATATCTGGATAAGCCAAGTGTGGTACAAAGGAGGAATTTAAGTTAAATGCAGCAATATTTGTAATTTGGGAAATTCAAAGACAATAGCACAAACAGCATTTTAAAAACACTGTTGAAGATTTCATAGAATGTGTAATGACTGGCTTTTAGTATTGGTGTAAGAAAGTAATTTTTTTTTAGATAACAACAGAATGCTTATTTCTACAATATTTTACTGACTTTATTGGTTGGTAAACACCCTAAAATACAATAAAAACAATAAAATCAAAGTTTCTCTTAGTATTAGCAAGCATTAACAAGATTCATCTCAAAATTGTTTTGGTGCAAAATTATGAAGAGTACAGAGGCAGGAAACTGGTAGAGCAGAGATGGAAAGCCTTGTCAGGCCATTAGCATGGTGGCATGTCTGCTGATGACAGGAGGATTTGGTGCTCTTGCAATAGTTGCCACCCCTGACATCTTTGCTTCTCTCTTGGCAGAAAAAGCTGCAACCAGCATTCCTTTTGAGGGCCTTGTACTGATGAAGTAGTCATGAACAGTTTGCTGATTAACTTTACATTTTCAGCATTTTCACAGTTCACCCAACTCTAACCAACAGTTACTTATACTAAAAACTTAAGTGTTAAAGCTGAAAAGGAATAGATTTCATTCCTTTATGTCCAAACAAAATTAATTTGTTTTGTAGATGAGAATACAATATACACGTCTCTCTCTATTACATAATCACAGATACACTGGTATAAATTTGCTTACCTCTATTGTTTGTTACATTTATTCCCTTTGCTGAGGACTAAAGGTATATTCTAATACCATTAACAGCATTTTTAATTTTTTTTTTTTAAATCTAAGTTCCGATACCAAACCTCTGACTGATCTTTAAGAAAAACCCAAACATTTTGTTCTCCCCCAGTGGCTTTCATACAGCAACATACTCAGGCTTCTCTTTGACCCATGCCTTAGAGCTGCATCTCTCAAGTTGCTCTGTAACTGGCAGATGCTAGATGACCTATCCTTTCTTGCTATCCCTTCTCATTGCTGCAAGCTTTATGAAGTTGTGGTGAAGTTATTTTCTATAGAGAAAAGGCTAATTTCTTCTGTCACTCAGATCTCTGGGCATAGGCAGGCCCTTAACACACCACTGCAAGTTTAACAGTGCAACTGCTTTGCAACTATCAGAAACACAGTTGCTATTCTAAGCCCTACTGATTTGTAGCACAGACTTGACCTGTTACCTGTACTTTCAATTTATCACACACAGAATCACACAGAATCACTGTAAGTTGGACGATAGCCTTATGCCGAAATCATGGGATAATGACCAATATTGTAACTGAATATACTATGCACATTTAGTCATAAGATGTTCTCAGACTTTTAAAAAAGTTACGAATTACATTCAAATAGTAGACAACTGGAAATTATTTTATGCATCAAATTCCTTTCTCCTTTTGTAAGAACTTTCCATAAGGCAAAATTGCACTTTCAATTTTGTTATCAAAAACAAATGCTGTTAAATAGTCAAAATGGGAAAAAGAGAAACATAGATCCTAAAGTATTGCTTTATATTTGTAAACCTTTTCCTAAATACATTATATAGAAAAAAATGTGGTGTAAATCAACTAAACTGGTTAGTCAGGTGATAACTTGCAAGCAGAAGAAAGCTGAGGCAGTAGCAGCAAGTTAGGTATTCTCAGAGTATACCAATGTCTGTGAATATAAAGCTAAACAAAATTGTACTGAAATAAACAAATTATTTCAACAGCTGGATTTATTCTATCATGCAGAATGTGGAAAGGATAATAAACCTCTGCAAAAGATTTTCTTGGCTTTCTCTCCCCCCAGCCACCACTCAAATTGGCAGTCCAGTTTAGAGTTTTCTCCTTGAGCTTCCAAGCATTAGGAAGGCAAAGTGAAATTCCAGTTAGCTTTATAAACTTAAGACCCCATATGGCTACTATTATCTTTCAGAATCAGTGTGTCGCCACATTTTAATACGAGTTCTTCTACCTCAATTAGCCAGACGTACAATAGCTGTATTACTTGAAACAGGAACTTGGAACATTCGCTGGCTATTATCTATTTTAGAAAGATTAAAAATTGGCAGCTTGAGGCATACTACTAATTTATACTTCCTAGAATGTTATATTCTTAATCTAATTTTAATTTTTTTAACAAAAAATGGAATTATGGAAAAATATCATACTGCTTTTTCACAATTCCAAATGATTTTTGAGGATCAGAATCGTGAAGAGATAGCTGTGTATTTAGTTAATTAAATATAAAATCTTATTACTTCAACATTAGAAATGAATTTAATACTTAAAACATGGATTCTAAACTTACTGTTACAAACAATTTTGGAAAAGTTCTCATTCAGATAAGTAGATTGAAAATAAAGCTACTTCTATAATTTTTCCTTTCTTTCTTAATGGAGAAATTAATTAAAAGTGATTTAAAGTGAGCTTGAAATATTACACAGGAAACATATGAATTATGTCAATACCACATATTTTAAAGAATATTAAAATACTTAATAGGCAAAGCTGGTTTGACCTGTTTCAAAACCATCTCAGTACAGAGGATGAATTGAAAGAGTTGACAGTTGTATAAGTATGAGATGGGATATGACAACCTCTTCCTTTAAAATCGCATTTTTTCTCTCCCCTTCTCCTTCCTCATCCTCCCCACATACAAGGAAACTATTTGCAGCAGATGTGTCCTAGGTATTTGACTGATTATATTATTTCTGAAGGTTAGAGTTATAGTTTTTGAATGTTTAATCCAGTTCTAAAGGGGAGTCTGAATCTCTGTGGAATAACATTGACATACATGGCAATGCATGAGTGAATGCTCAGATTTTATTCAGATGACATGCTAGTAGTAAATCCATAGTGTAGTGACTGTTTGGGTAAAAGTTTATTTTTTTATAGCTTCTACTATATGTAGTTCTATCTCATGAACATTTAGAATGTTCACTGCCTTGCTGGGTTTAGTATTGTGGATTAAGCTTAATGTTTATGATTAACCAAATAAATGTGATGTAAGATTATGATTTACATATTGCTGTATAACTTACATAATAGACTTAATTCTAAAAGATTTCATATGTAACACTGCTTACAGTACAGTCCCTGAAAAATAAATGTTGCAAAGTTTTTCATCCCATAAAAGGCATCCAGATAATGAAACTGTTTTAAGGTTTAAAAAAAAAATACTTTTAAATTTTGTATGTAGTTTGAAGATTTGTAATATTTCACAGCTAAATTTTATCTTTATGTTAATTTTTTATACATTTTACCTGGCTTAAACTAACAAATCCTGAAAACTACCAGATTTTTAGGACAACTAACTTTCCTGTTCCAATATACATGCTCTGATACTAGAGACACACTGGTATTTCATTAAAATCAGTGGATATTGTCTCTTTATATCCTCTTAAAAGCATTTCCTGAGCAGTTTCGCCTACATTTATGGAAGAATACTGCATTCATTGAGAGTTCATACATTCTTGATGGTGAATACATGCTGTAATGTTCTGACTTACACATCTGTTCTATTGATGTTAAAGTGATTATTAGAGTGGACGAAGTGTACTAAGTGGACATAGTCGCAGTGAAAAAGTTCTTTCTCAGTGATGTAAATGTCAGGACAACTTTCAGCTTCAATAGCATGAGGTTTCATCTGGATTATATTCTTAGATTAGGCTTTTAAAATAACTCCAGTCAGTGGGTATCTGCTTGTGACATACTTGAATAGAGAATCAGTTTTTGTAAATTTACCCTAAAATCTTCTGAAAAGCCCTTCTTCTGGAAAATTTAAACTTATCTTTTGGGATTTACATATTCAAACATGCATTAAGCCATATGCATTGTTCTCCAGGGGAACATATCTCTCAGCCTAATTTGATTTAAAATTCTTTGCTTGTGAAGAGTTAGAGAACTATTTGTCAGAAAATGCTTGATGTCATACAAGATTAAAATGTCAGCTGAGGCATGTATTAACACAACCTGTAATTGTGACAGCAAACATCAGTAGCAAAAATCATGGAATCATACTAAAGACAAGTTAAGATGGCATCAGATTTGCCAGAAAATTCCCGATGAGTTGTCTCTATAAAGTAATTTGAGCTGCTACATTTAAACAAGCTCAGATTGTTTTAGTTCCCTTCCACCTGGGTTATGACATCTATTTCTTGGATTACTCACCAGTCTTCATTTATTTAGAACACTTTTCATTCTGCCTAATTCCTTGCCAAAGTTTCCCTCGGATGACTAACATTCTTCTAAAGAGAATATGCTTTAAATGGAATCAGTTTGTCACTTTCTTCTTGTTAGCAATTTAGTATTCTGAATTATTTTGGTAGTCAGAATGAATTTTAACAACTACTTAAATCTTCTGCATCTGCACGGGTGTAAGCTGCAGGACTGGAACAAATAAGAAGACTATCTAAGGTTCATTTAAGATTTCTAATAGCTTATAGCTAGAGGTAAAATAAGAGGACATTGAAACAGACACTGTTAAAATATTGTATCCCCCAAGCTGTTTGTCATTTCCATCTATGCAAAGGTATGAAACAAAAGAATAAAAGTACATAATAGTGACTAAAGAAGCAACAGGTTGGACTTCTGGTGGTATTTAATATGATGCAGCCCAAGATAATTTGAACAAATACTAATGAGTTACTACATAATCAGATCAGTTAGTGCATCAACCTCTTTCCTCCCATTCATCTTTGGGTTTGCCTGCCTGTTCTCATACCAGCTCTGACACAAGAGAGACATGCTGCACTGATCAAGTCTCTGGGAACAGAGCTGCATGAGCAGGAGTTGAGAGAAGCCTCACCAGGCTGCTCCTGCTTCCTCCTGTAGCTGCATCAAACTCAGGACTCCTTGTCTGCTGCCCTTTGTGCCTGTGTCCCCAGCCCTTACAAAGCAGCAAGTGTTGCTGCTCTGACAAGAGGAATCATGAATATACTTCCATCATGGCTATGAATCTAACAGTGACATAGTTATATTGTCAGCAAGCCTCAGCCCTTGCTCTCTTTCTTGGCCCCTGTAACAGCTTCATTTTAGTATGACTGTCCCTCAGCCAGGTTAGAAAATTTCATCATGTGTTTCTGATGACAAACAGAAAGCACTAGGGATGTTCTCTTGGAGTTTTAAGACATCCACAGTTACTTCTGAGTTCTACTTTCTTTTGGTGATGCATCCTAAGACATCTCAGGTCTGAGAGTCAGCAGAGCACTAAGAGGCCCTCAGCAGCCTTATGTGCTGTCTTCACCCACACCTCTGCCCCAAGCCTGGGGCTCCAGGGGAGAACGGAGGAGGAGGCTGCCAGGGCTGATGAGGCCCCTGCCTTGCTGGGCACGTTGCTGCCCTGCACTCCTGTCTTCATGTCCCTTACAGTTACCAGCCCTATCAGCACCCTGACCTTAGGTTAAGAGTTACATTACCAGGTCTCTCAAACTGTTACCTCTTTACAGTCCTGTTTGACTGTTGATACCTTCAAGACTTTCTGCTAGATGAGACATGATTTCTGCTCTTTCAAATGTCCTGCTGTTCCACAACGTCAATGTGTCAATGCTGTCTCCACCTGGACAATTCAGATGTGGGGAAATCTGAGTATGCCAGAAACAGATTCCTAGCTCATTTTTCAGCTGATCCTCACCTGTTGAGAGGTACTGACTGGTAGTGCGTCCCTAGGTTGTCTTGTTCTCCAAGGCCTCCCTTCACAATATGCTTTTCTAAGTTGCATAGGTGAAAAGAGCATAGTGGTCTTCTAGCCTTGGTGAAGGGGCTGGAGAACAAGTCTTACAAGGAGCGACTGAGAGAGCTGGGGTTGTTTAGCCTTCAGAAGAGAAGGCTGAGGAGAGACCTTATTGCTCTCTACGACTACCTGAAAGAAGGTTGTAGAGAGGAGGGTGCTGGCCTCTTCTCCCAAGTGACAGGGGACAGGACGAGAGGGAATGGCCTCAAGCTCTGCCAGGGGAGGTTCAGGCTTGACATCAGGAAAAATATCTACAGAAGGGGTTATTGGGCACTGGAACAGGCTGCCCAGGGAGGTGGTTGAGTCACAGGATGGGTGGATGAGGTGCTGAGGGGCATGGTTTAGTGATTGATAGGAATGGTTGGACTCGATGATCCTATGGGTCTTTTCCAACCTAATGATTCTGTGAAATATGTCTGGATTTCTTCTAAGAAGTGACAGGCTTTCTTCCTATCTGATGAGACAAGTCTCAGGACTTGTCAGGCTTTGTATGGACTTCACTTGGCCTGACTGGAGATTCAGGATGCTAATGGCTTGCTACATCTCCCTCACAATGCAAACTGAAGTCATCAGCCTTGAAATCCAGAAGGTCTGTCCAAATGTGAATATAACACCAGAAAAAGGGGTTGACACTATAAGTGCTGTCATTTTAATTGTGTATGATTTGAGCTATAAATGTTAAATCATGGCAATTGAACTAACAATAATTCCTTGATTAGACTGCTAAGACAGTACATTTATCCAAGGAAGAGACTAAGCTTAACAGGGAATTCAAGCATGCTGCTCTAATTTGGATCCCATGAGCTGTGACACCATAAACTGCCCCTAGATCTGTCAAAATCTTGCTGTGCACTGCTGTTGGTGATATGTTTCATGTCACTTCTGATAGGTATGCTATAACCTCTCATGTTGTAGTGATTTACTAAGAGTGGGAAAACCTCTGATCCTTTTTCACCTGTTCTTCTGTCACTGTGGCTTGGCTATTAAAGAGATTTAGTACAAGCGGGATTTCTTCTGCCTTATGCTAAATGCAGCCCTTTCTTACTTTCTGCAATACTTCTTTAATATCATCTACTTTAGTAACCGAATGTGTGATGTAAAAGCAGGGAAGTAATTTAGTTGACAGAAGGCCAAAGGTTTGGCTTACTTCTATTTTCTCAGAGCTTCAGATTCCCTACCTGATTATCTTCAGTAAAACAGGTAATGATGACTGGGATATTTTAATTATGTTCCCCAAAACAGAAATATTCTTGTTCCATTACATTACTTACTACAAAAGTCTAAAAAAAATGTAATACAAAATGAAATGGTAAATAAAGTAGCTTTTAAAAAGTGATACAATCCCTCAATTAGAAATCAAGAAACAAATTAATTATTGTTTCCTCCTGAACAACTTCTATTTTATGATTATATGTATAAACAAAAATGTAATTTTAATTCTTGTACTATAGACCTTCAAAATGACAATTTTCTCTACAACTTCTCCATAAAAACAGAACATTTAACAAAGACCAGCATTTCATTTTCAGTCAAATGAATCACTTAATCATTAGAGAATCTTTGCAAAAAGAACCCTTTTATGGCATAACTTCACAATTTGGCTACGTCATTTGGCAAGAGTTAACATACCTGAAAACTCTGAGATTCTGGAGAAAATACAGGTATTTCTGTCAGTTTTTAAGACAGGAAATATCAAGTATTGCAATAGACCTACTCAAATCTAACAATCATGCTTTTGTCCCCTATTTTTGAAACGTTAACTATACAGACTGTACAGCTTTTACAGTGATTGCAATTCTTTTGCAGTGGTGTCTCTAACTTACTAGCAAGTTCATCCTATACACATTTCTGTCTGAGATTTTTTTTTTTGATTTTTGGTTTGGATTGTTTTCCTTACGTCTGTTTTATACAACCTGTGAAATCAGATCTACTTGATGAACTTGATATTCAGTGGACTGCTGAGCAGGAAAACCACGTAATGTGCACCTAAAAATGTTTCAAACCCCAGAGCAGCTGACTCTGAATTTTTAATTCCTTTTTTTATTGGTTAATTACAGCTTTTAATTTTTATATTTTCTGTTTAAGTTAATATCAGTATAAAAGCAATAATCAACTGGAAATCTTCATTTTTATAGTTTTGTCTGTTCATGGTAAATTTATAGTTTTTATTTGTTAATAGGTTATTTTTTATAGAGGTTTTCCAGGGAGTTCATCAACTTAACATTTTTCATGCACAGTCTCTATTTTGTAATAAATATTAACAGTTTACAGCTTTTATATTTCACGTGATGAAGCATATAAATTTAAAAAGAACTGTCCAAGAAACATCCACAGAAATACTATTTTTGGAAAGAAGGATTATCCTTAGTGAATGAAATCAGGCCTAACTCTCCTAAACAAAGCTGTTATATTTAGAAAGAGGAAAATTCCTTGAAAAGGGGCGAGCTTACGTTTCACTAATAAAAAACATGGACCATAATTGTAATTTCAACTTTATTACGGTTAACAGTAAAAATTTCCTGTAAAGGCTAGACCAGTTTGAAATATTTGACGTTAAGACATCTAAAAATCAAAGCAATTAACTCATAATTTATATCTTTATCTGAATATATACCTGACATCTAGACAGAAATATCTAGCTCATAATGAGCTTATTCATGCATTGTGTGGCTATAATTTGCAAAGCTGCTACACAATCCATATAATCTTGACCTCTTGAACTAGAAATATCTTATCATATCAATTGATCCATTCCTTAAAACAAAACATGTTTTCCAAAACCAAAAACTTTCTTTTCTCAGAAAAATCTGAGATCCTTGAGAAAATATAGGTATTTCTTCTGTCAGTTTTTAAAACAGGAAATATCAAGCATTGCAATAGACTCAAATCTAACAATCACATGCTTTTGTCTCCTATTTTTTAAGCTTTAACTATACAGACTGTACAGCTTTTATAGTGATTGCAATTCTTTTGCACTGATGTCTCTAACTTACTAGAAAGTTCATCCTGTACATGTTTCTTCCAGACATTTTTTTAAAAGCCCAAATGGAGAGACTTCACAGAATCACAGAATAACCAGGTTGGAAGAGACCCACTGGATCGTCAAGTCCAACCATTCCCACCAATCCCTAAATCATGCTCCTAAGTACCTCATCGACCCTAACCTTAAACACCTCCAGGGACGGTGACTCAACCACCTCCCTGGGCAGACTGTTCCAATGCCTAACCACCCTCTCCGTGAAGAACTTTTTCCTAATCTCAAGCCTAAATCTCCCCTGATGGAGCTTGAGGCCATTCCCTCTCGTCCTGTCCCTTGTCACTTGGGAGAAGAGGCCAGCACCCTCCTCTCCACAATCTCCCTTCAGGTAGTTGTAGAGAGTAATAAGGTCTCCCCTCAGCCTCCTCTTCTCCAGGCTAAACAGCCCCAGCTTTCCGAGTCGCTCCTCATAAGATTTGTTCTCCAGCCCCTTCACCAGCTTTGTTGCTCTTCTCTGGACTCGCTCCAGAGTCACAACATCCCTCTTGTGGTGAGGGGCCCAGAACTGAACACAGTACTTGAGGTGCGGTCTCACCAGTGCTGAGTACAGGGGGAGAATAACCTCCCTGGACCTGCTGGTCACGCCATTTCTGATACAGGCCAAGATGCCATTGGCCTTTTTGGCCACCTGGGCACACTGCTGGCTCATGTTCGGTCGGCTGTCAACCAACACCCCCAGGTCCTTCTCCTCCTGGCAGCTTTCCAGCCAGGTTTCTCCCAGTTTGTACCTCTGCTTAGGGTTGTTGTGCCCCAAGTGCAGGACCCGGCATTTGGCCTTGTTAAACCTCATGCCGTTGGTCTCAGCCCAGCAGTCCAGCCTGTTCAGGTCCCTTTGCAGAGCCTCCCTACCCTCCAGCAGATCGACACTTCCACCCAGCTTGGTGTCATCTGCAAACTTGCTAAGGGAGGACTCAATGCCTTCATCCAGGTCGTTGATAAAGACATTAAACAGGACTGGACCCAGGACTGAGCCCTGGGGAACCCCACTTGTCACTGGCCTCCAGCTGGATTTAACTCCATTTACCACCACCCTCTGGGCCCGGTCATTCAACCAGTTTTTCACCCAGGAGAATGTGCGTCCATCCAGGCCAGAGGCCGACAGTTTCCGAAGCAGAATGCTATGAGAAACTGTATCAAAGGCTTTACTAAAGTCCAGGAAGACCACATCCACAGCCTTTCCCTCATCCAAGAGTTTAGTTACTTGGTCATAAAAGGTGATCAGATTACTGTGGCAAGACCTGCCTTCCATGAACCCGTGTTGACTGGGCCTGATCACCTGATTCTCTTGCAAATGCTTCTTGATAGCACTCAAGATGACCCGCTCCATGACTTTCCCCAGTACCGAGGTCAGACTGACAGGCCTGTAGTTTCCCGGATCCTCCCTATGCCCCTTCTTATAGATGGGACTTGATATAATCTCTTTATAGACTCACATTTATAGCAGTTTTCTGTGTTAGTAAAGAGGTAAAGTCAATAGTAACTGAAAGTGTAACACAAAAGAAATGTACTTTCCCTCCCTAAAAAACGCACATTTTTTCCTGCTGCTGAAATCTTTCTTGTGACAGAGCACAGAACCACAGAGTGGTCAAGGTTGGTAGGGACCTCTGGAAGCCATCTAGTCTAATCACCTGCTCAAGCACCACCTACAACCAGTCATCCTTCGAATATGTCCAAGGAAGAAGACTCCACAACCTCACTGGGTAATCTCTGCCAGTGCTTGGTCCCCTTCACCAGATGACCTGATAGCTCCTCCTGTGTTTCAGCTTGTGCCAGTGGACACAAACTCTGGGCCTGTCACTGGGCAATGCTGCCCTTTTCACATTCTTCCTTTAGGTATTTATAGACATTGATGTGATCCACCTCATGCCACCCCAAAGCCTGCTCTTCTCCAGGCTGAGTAATCCCAGCTCTCTTAGCCTTTCCTTATAGGAGAAAGATATGCTACAGTCCCTTTATCTTTGTACTGGCCCTTCACTGAACTCTCCATTAGCAAGATTTTTCTCTTATTCGGAGAAGAATTAGACAAGCTACACCAGGTGTGGTCTCAACAGTGCTGCGCAGAAGGGATCTAAAGCCAGTAAAGCAGAATGCACAGAGAGACTGGGCATTTTCACCTGTCATATGAATGTTATAAATAGATTAAAGTCACTGCTAAAAAAGGGGGGTTACAATCATGGTAACTATAGCACTTCAGAGAAAAATTTTGTGCATTTACTTGTTGCAGAATTTACTTTATGCCATAAATCATTACTAACTGTCTGCCACTAGAGGTCATGTGTTCTCTGAGGAAACAAACCATGAAGCAGATTAAATTACCTTTGTTCTTGTTCAAACTGGGAAACAGACAGAAAGAAAACACAAGAGCTTGTCCAGTTCTGGAAAACACTGAGACTAGTGTTTCTGAAAAGAAATCAAATAATTAGTTCTTCTCTATTCATCTGCTCATTAGACTCCAGGGATTAGGAACAATCCATGAAATTTACTATGTGAAAAATCAATGACCATTAAGGGTTTGTCACATTAGCTTGGAATATGTTTACACATAAAAGAACATGAAATTTACAGGAAAAAGTCAAGGTTTGGTGAGAAGAATATGACATTGAGATAAGAACAGGACATGCCTGGAGTTTTCACATTGAGGCATATTCATTAGACTGTTTAAAAAATTATGGGAATAACTATAGGAATTAATTTTACGGTATCAGATTAACTCTTTCACTTTCACGAACCAAGCAAGCAAATCTGCATATATGTAAATGAATTTCACTGCAGGATAAGTAATATGGAAATATAAAGGATGAAAATACCACAAAGGTAGTAATAGAAGACCCAATACTAATGTCTTAATAAAGACAATGATTCAATAAAATGTCTTCTTTGCCATATATTCAAAACAAGGAAAAAGCTTATGTTGCTTCCTTAGCTCAGAATAAATCATGAGGCAGATCAAGATCTTGAGGCCTTAATTAACATAAATACAAGGTGGATGCACATGACTGCCCTGTGGCACAATGTAATTTAGAGATACCTTGAGCTAGTTCTGATCCTAGAATAGAAGAGTACACAGCTGTAGATTTGCTTTGTTCACTTTGAAAAGAACAAATGTGCTTGAAAAGAAATAAAACCATACCATTTATGCCTAAACAACTAGAAAACTACACTCAGAAAATGAGCAATGCTGGTTTCACATTGTTTCCAAAGCAAATATCATCAGAACTTAAACAGAATTTACATTTTACTAGAAATATGAAAAAAATAGCATCATCAGGAGAAGAGATAATTAATGTATTAGATTTCTGGCTCTGCAAGCCAAGCAGGCAGGCAAATTTCTACCTTCTTATGCTTCTCTCTCGGTGCTAACATGTCCCAGTCTCTTACCACTTCAAAACAGGGTAATATACTTGTTGTAAGTGTTGATTCCACATTTACATACTATAAAGTAGATAAAAAATCAAGACCCAAGACTTTTCTTCACTGAGAAAATAAGCAGATAAGGAAGATTCTTCATTAAAAAAAGCTAGCACTGTTTTTTTCACAACTTCCCTTGAGTGAGTTCTGATGTAGGCAAAACAACAGAAAACAATGTGGACAAAGTTATCACGGTAGAGATAAAATAATCCACAGAGGAGAAAGATTTTATTCAGAGCCCTGAAATATCAGAAATAAAGTTGTGGAAGAAAGTGATATCTGAAACATTCAGCAAACACTGAAAAGCTTCCTGAAAAATGCGTTGTAAGGATTCCAGGTAATTTACTTTGTGACTTATTTTATAGCTGGTAGAGTCAAAGGGAGTATTATGTGACAAAATGTTGTGCCATATTTCTGAGAGATAGTCTTTCTACAAGGTGCGGGTGGGTCCATGCACCACCTGGCTCTCAAATGAGAGGGGATGTCTTTAAGTTGCTTGAAAAAAATATTTCAGATATGCATGTTTCCACCTTATCTACCTTACTAGATGGCAAAACCTCAATCAGTTTCACAATTCAGGGAAAGGCAGTTCTCAGACTTTCTAAAAAGCAATTCTGCTTCTTAAACAAATCCACAAGTAGTTTTGTGGCTGATCAAAAAGGTGACCCAATGATACTATGCAACTTGTGAGACTGCAGAAGCTGTAGGTGATCCAATACAATACTGTGAATTTAGAAGGCAGCTGCATTTAATGATCCTTTCGCAAATTCAGTATTTTGTTCTTTAAAATATCTCTTTGTCTCTTTGCAATGTACTCCAGTACAAATTTCCAGATATTCTTCTGAGTTAACCATTGTTTTTTCTTCCTAGAAAACAGTTTCCCTTTCCCACTTCACAGGAACTCTGGGTTAGAAAAAGACCTCCCTGTTAATCAGTTCTCATGTTCTTGTCCAAGTCATAATTTGATCAAGCTCTGTCTATAGTTTTAGAAATCACTAAATCCATTAGAAGATTCTTCCAAAACCCTCTTCTACTGAAGATTAAAAGCATTCTAACTTCCTAGAGAAAATTAATTATGGTCAGTTTGCTTATTTGTTCTAAAATTTTCTGTTGCCTTTTGTCCCTCTTATAGTTGCTTATTATTTCATGGAGCGCTTCACCTTGCTAGCCTTCAACAAGCCTGTTTTTTTCAGTCCCCAGGTGGAAAATAAACTCCTCTAATAATCCTTCTGCACATTTTCTCCTTTAAAACTGATTTCTGGGAAGCTGAGTGTCCAAGTGGCACACAGTATGGCAGACAGCAGATTGTAGAATAACTTTAACAGGTCTCTTTTGGCTGGAATAGCAACACACACAAAAACTGTAGGTCACATTTGCCTTCTTCATGAGCAACCTCCATCTGGTCCAGCAGATTATTCACCTCATAGTCTATTGCCACTTTTTACCTGACCAGTCTAGATACATTCCTAGAAACAAGATGTGTTTTCTCATTTTCAGGTAGGTTGTGTATCCAGTCTTGAATGTTAGAATTTAAACTAGCTTAATTGCTTTAGGTAATATCTCATATTAAGGCAGTTAATAAAAGCTAGTTGGATCTACTGCATTTTTCTGTAAACTGCTTGTTGAGGAACACAAGTATCACTCAGGTGACATAACCAGTGCAAAAGTACATAATGTTTTATTCCCCCTCTCTTCCTGTCCCTGTGACTTTCTCCTAAAACCTGTATTTTACTAGCATGGTATAAGTTCTTGAAAGTACACTGCTATTTAATTCCCATGTTTATTCAATTCCCTATTTAATTCCCAAACTAGACCTAGACCGGGACACCATAGTGCTACCATTCCCAGTTTTCTTAAATATACTGTTGGCTTCAGCCGAAAACACTATTTTTAGCAGCAAGCTCTACTGACTTACCTCTTTTCCTTTCCCTCTATCCTCTTCCTTTGATGATAAAAACAAAATCATCATTTGGGAGGGCAAGAACTAAATAGATATAACAACTAACTTAGCTGACCTTGTAGGTCAAAGGAGGGTTTTATGTCTTGTTACTAGTATAATAACTTAGCAATTTTGTGGATTATTCTTACCACCCTAGCACATAGGCACTCCAGTATCAGAATATTATTTCAAATGACATGTTCTACTTTATTTTAATTAAGGGAAAGAGAAAAAATCAATGAAATGCAAACAAACACAGGCAAAGGAGACTTTGCTAATATGCTATTCCAGAAACAGGTTAGTGTGCCAGCAGGTTTAAGCACACGCTTAGACCACTCAAAAAGCTGTTAACTGGGATATATCTTGATAACTAGTTGGGGAAACACAATTTCAGACTATAGACTGAAATAATAATAAGCTTATTGCAGGGTTTTGGGGGCTGTCAGTGACCAGCAGAGGAATTCTTCACTAGGCAGCCACTATCAGAGCTCCTGAAGGTCTGAGAAGGTTACTTTTGGCTGTGAGGCTGGGCAGGGCCTGGGAGAGACACGTAGATGGCTGAGATGGAGCATGCAGAAGGCCCACCTTCCAGGAAAGGCCTTGGTCTTCCAGCCCACTGCCCCTGCAAGCTATTTGGAATCTATCTATACAAATATATATACACATATTCTATAACCTACTGGGTTTTGTTGTTGTGGGGTTTTGGGGTTTTTTGGTTTTTGATTTTTTTTCTTTTTCCGGAAGGTCATGTCCAAGTAGCTTCTGTGCTGATAATGTGTACTTGAAAATGTATGCTTTTCACTGAGGAGCTGTGACACCATAGTAAGAAAGGATGATTGGGGATTCTGGAGGGTGCCTTGGCTTTCACTGTGAAACCATAGCCATTGCTGGTGTCTCAAGTTTCATTCTTCTCTCACTTGTCTCTAAAACTTTTTGAACTCATCAAAAGGGAAGGACTTTTCAGAACAAACCTGTACTGTCCAGGGATTAACACCAGTGAGGTGTTATTTGACTACCAGGCTCCTTACCAGTTCTGGTGAAGATGAGTAAAATAATTCCCACTATCCACAAACAAAGGCACTTCCTTGTACACTTGACAAATCCCAACAGCTGCTGACTGCAACTGAGTAAGTTGTTCATGACTGGAAGGTCCTGCAGGTAGAAGCATAGGGGCACTTTTGTAGATTTCCAAGGGATGGCATTTGCAAGCATTCCAGGCGTTTTTTCGTGGGTTTTTTTGTTTTTTTTTTTTTTTTTTTTTGGAGGTGGGTTTTCACAGCCAAGCAGAGCAGGTCCCGTGCCAACTCAACTCACTTGCATCAGCTGGGAAAGTACCCTTCTACCCTTATTAACCTATCCGGGAAAAGCACTTTTTCCAACACTGATACTAAACACCTTGATTTTTTTGCTTTCCTGGAAGAAAAAATAACGAGGGCTTTTTGTCAGGTGCTTGGAATTTTTATTATTTTTCACGGTCCAGGTCGCCAGGTGACACGCCCCCCGCTCCCCGTCGCCAGCGTGACAGTTTAAAGCAATACTTGAGAACGCCCGCCGCTAACGATAATCGCTGCCCCCAACGGCTCTTCTGGCGGGGCGGGGGCGGCGCGACCGTTCGACGGCGAGACGAGGCGGGAGGGACGACGCCATCCCAGGCTCTCGCAGGGGGGCGGTGGCACCGGCCCTCCCGCAGAGCGCGCGGGGCGGGGCCGCCTCGGTAGGGAAGAGGGGGAAAGCGCCGCCACCTGCCCCGTCGGGGCCAGTCCACCCTCGTGGTATTTAGTGGAGCGCTGGAGGCCGAGGGTGGGTTTTGTAGCGCCATGAAGGATGGTGGCATCGACAATCCCGTGCTCGAGCCGTCCAGCCCCGAGCTCGGCCGCCCGCGCCGGGCAAGCCCCGCCGGGGCGTACTTCCCTGCGGAGGCCGAAGAGGGGCCCTGCGGGTGGGGCCGCTGCGTCCCGGAGGCTTTGCAGCTCTGCAACAACCCCAAGGGCTACTTGGCCGTCTACAGCCTCCTCGCCGTCTTCCAAGGTAACGCGTCCTTGCCGCCTCCTCCCGAGCGGCGGGCGTGCTGCCCTCCTCCCCGCCTTCCCGGTGGGACCTGGTCCGCGCGAGTCTCGCTCCGCGCCCCGGGGCGGTGGCTCGGGCTGAGGAGGGGGAGGGTGGTGGCAATTTGGGCGGTACTTTGGGCGGCGGGTGAGGGGACGCAGGGTTCCCGCAGCAGCTCGAACCTGTCGCTGTTGCTGAAGAGTGGGCTTCACGGCAGGCAGAAACTGCCACAGTAGCCTGGATGGAGGATGTTGCTCAAACGGTATTTCTCCTTATACTTTCTTCTGATTCTCCTACCTACCTTTTTGACCACTGCTGAATCCGTGGGCCCATCAGCTTTGTGCTTCGTGCTCTTGTCTGTACTCTGTCTCCAGTGTTCGCAGGCAGTGTTCACAGGGAAGTAGTGCTCCATGTGCACCTCGCAGGCTGGGGCACAGAAGCCAGGGAGCAAAATGTCATACAAACCACTAGACAGAACTAGTGCCCAAACATGTACTTTATTAGCTGCCTGCTGATTCAAAAGTACCTTGTCATTATTAGATGGGACTTTGGGTAACTAAAATGGATTTAAAACATCTGGTTTTGTTCTGTGCATCCCAGTGTAGACATATTTCTAATATTTACCTAATGGCTTAGAAAGAATGACTCGACTGTAAGACGGGTGGAGGCAGATGTAGGAGGAGCAGTTCAGTGCTAGGAGAGCAGGCAGCTTACATTGAAGACATGTAGGATATAGATTGCTGTGATCTTTTCTGAAGCCACACTGAGGTGACAGGGATGGATTGAGGAGAACTGAGCAGACAATTCTGCTTAAAACCTAGAAGGGTCTTGCTGTTGTGTGTTGTTCAGTAAATCCTCAGAAGAACTAGTGGCTCTCAGTGTGTTTTTCCATGGGCTTATTCTGATTTCAGCTGACATAGCAGATTTCAGTGACAGCTGAGCAATAGTAGACTTTTAGATCACATATACTTATTCTTGTAGTTTAAGAGTATGGATAGGCAAACAAAAATGGCCTGAATGTGACACTGAAAAGTTTCAGATTATGTTACAGTAGACAAAGGGTCTTGAATATTTCCAGTTCTTCTAAATTTGCTATAGCACTATTTCTTAATGTCCAGTTTGTGCTGATCTGATGGTCTGCTCAGTTGGATGATGAATTCAATATAATTTATCTCTTATTTGCAGTGTGGATAGATTCCTGATCATACTAAGGTATTGTAAGAATATCTGTCCTCTTAGGATGCTATGCGTGTTGGTTATGCCACTTATCCAGGCCTTGGTGCTGTTATATAGCTGTAGATGTATGCCAGACCTCGGAGAAGTATCTGTCTAATCTAGTTCAGATTTAGCACTATAATGTAAGGATGTTTGTTTTGAAAGCTGATGTAGGCATAGCTGTTACAGACCTTGTGGTGTTTTTAATGTGTTATCTGGATTTTCTGAACAAGTACCCTTCCTTTGGCTGGATCTTAGAAAAGAGATTGGGCAGTGAAGACTCAAGTTGCAACTATTTTTGAGAAACAGAAAAAACAAGAATCACTTTCAGACAAGAAATTAAGTGCTTCATGTGAAAATTAGAAAAAATATTCAGATCTTGTGGCTTCAGAGCTTAGATAAAAGACCACAAAACAGCTGGGATTTTGAAATTGTGAGCTATGTCTACTACTCTGGCTTTGTGTCAACTTATTTAACTTACCCTCCAAATTACAGAAACCATTACTGAGGAGGATAAAATATAGCTATAAAACTTGCTAATGTACTTTTAGGAAAATTTATTTCCTGATATGCTGAAGAATAATGACTTAATCCATAACGCACTTCTTATGTATATGAACTGTTGTCCAAGAATTAGGTAGTTATCTACAGTGACCTGGTACATTTGTGTAGGTTTTTGTATATGCATGTATAACTGAAGGCATGTATTAGTTTATCTTCTAGCTGCCCTAGAAAAGAGGTTATTGTTATCATTAGTGCCTCATTTGCAGTATTTCAACTTCCAGGTGAAACTTAACTCTTCATTTCTAGCTGTTTTTGTTTCAAGTACATGTGAAACCTCTGTTTCCAAAATAGAAAACACTTTGTGCTGGACATGGTTACTAATACCTGCTTTCTGTATGGCACTTAAAGTTGTATAAATGTATGATTGCATATTGTGATACAACAGCAGGTAATGCTGCAGTTCATAGCTCTAGTAGCAAACAAGGTAAAGGTCATCTCACTACTTCCTTCCCCACTTCCCCTGCGCTTCGTTTCCTACTACATCACAGTCCTTGTGTCAGTAAAAATTTTAAAAAATTGCCTTTCCTGAAGAAACTTGTGTAGTTAATCCCTAAGTGATGGCATGAGAGAAGTTATGCTGCCATGCACCACAGCTGCATTTTTATAGATGACATTTAATCATCCAGTTAAAATAAGTGTAAGGTTTTATGGCTTTTAGGATGTAAATTAAAGTTGGCAACTTGTACTTCATGCAAATGTTTCAAGGCCTTAGTAAATGTTTGAAGTGCTGTTAATTTCTTCATACTATAGTCTTGTTCTTTGGTCAGTGCTCCTTAAGAATAACAAGAAAGCTGCCGAATATATAAATAATGGCAGTGGAGTAACACCCACGTACTTTGTTAATCCCATATGAATTTAAGCGTGGTGGCCAGATTGACGGGAAAAATAAGTCAGTAAAGAGACCACAGTACGTTATTTGAATGCTGATGTGATTAGTTATAATGGAGATTGTACTGATAAGGAAACAGCTAGATGTGGAGGTTTTTTAAAAAATTTTGAGCCTACTCGGCAGATCTGTTGAAGTTCAGCCTCTGTAGATGCACTTTTTGGGATAGTGCAATGCTTGTTGAAAGCTAACTTAAATACATTGTTGTCCCCAGTCATCTGTCCTTCTTTTCTACTCGGAATAACAGTAGAGAATCGTGTTTAGATATTGGGAAGAGGAAGGCTAACTGTTGGGCTTATGTCATGAGAGATGCTCATTGGTCATCTGCGAGGTCATGGAACTCATGTATGCAACTGTGACTCCAAGACTTGCTAACTTTTTTCCAGGGTGAATACTTTATTATGAACATGGCTTTATTAGGCTACCATGAAGTTGTCTGCTACTGTGATCAAGTACAGCTATCACCTCACTTGTAACATAATCCTGTTTTGGGACTGTTAAAAGTAAAGTGTTTCGCTTATGAACAGAATGTGAGACATGTGAGGGTGGACATTCATTCTAGTTAGTATCTACAAATTATGTTTTTGTAAGGATGGACAGTATTTGTAAGCATGCACTGGTAATTGCAGCTTACTTCTACTTTTTGATCAGTTTTTTTTGAGTTTACCTGGCAGCTCATGTGACACCTTTTCTTCAAGTTTTCTGATACTTCTGCTTCAGGGGACTTCAAAAGTCAGAGAGCAAACTTTTTTGTCAAAGTAAATCACCTCAATTGCTCTGAAACAGTTGCAAAGCATTTTTAAAAGGCTTTACACCTTTATTTATATTATAAGGAAAGGTGTCTGTTCAAAAGCCCTCTTGTATCTTTCCTTCAAGATGTCAGGGAGGGAATTAAGTTTATTTGGCAATCACGATTTGAAAGTGGTGTCCTGAACTTGCTTTAGTCATAGCTTTCATTCTATCACAAGTCATAACTTTGACTAAATTCCTTTTAATTCCTTTATACGGTATCTTATGATGCTGTGATGTGCTGTCTGTGACTCGAACTGAATCTGGAATCTTGAACATAGTTTGAGGCATGCCATTTCACTGGCTTAATTATTGGGTATTGTATTTTTAATGCCCACAGGAGGCAATGAAATTGAATAGGTCCTGTGCACAGTGGCTGATTTAAGTATCAATACACTATGCACCTGTGTTTTAAAGCTAATAAATACCTTAAAAATGTAGCTTTGTAAATATATCTGGTTTAACTCTTCCATCAAACAATGCTAAGTTTAATTTGATAGAGTTGCAAGGGTAAAGTATTTTTTTTCTAATTGTCTCCTTTGTCTTTTTCTAGGTATTGTGGTAAATGGCCTGGTTAATGTCAGTATTTCAACAATTGAGAGGCGTTACGATTTGAACAGTTCCCTGAGTGGCTTAGTGTCTGCTAGCTATGACATTGCTTTTTGTATATTGTCGCTATTTGTATCTTTCTTTGGAGAAAGAGGGCACAAACCACGATGGCTTGCTTTCTCAGCATTTATGCTAGGATTGGGCTCCCTTATATATTCCTTACCACACTTTAGTAGTGGAAAATACCACTTTGGAGCTAAACTTGAAGGTAAGCTTGTCCTTATGTTTTGAAAATGATTAAAGTCAATCATTAATAATTTGGTATAACATAGTCAATCTCTGTCAGAATCCTAGAAGTAGGATATTAACTCTTAACTCTGAAAATAAAATTATTGTGTGCAATCCCTAAGTTCAAGATCTGCCTCTCCACACAGTGAACATTTTTTTTCAGAAGAGATCTGAGTGTCAATATCAGTTCTTGCTCATAAGCAACATTTGTTTTTTTACATATATCTTGTCAATAGTGCTTTCAACAAGCCAAAACATCTTAATAAGCTTATTTTATCCATCTTTTATTCCTGGTAAGGAAACAAAACACAAGATAGTATTTCTTCTGGGGAATATGATGTCATAGAAGGTTAGAACGCTGCCGTATCGGATGTGTTAGGAGGCCTGAAAATTAATATGCACACTTGGCACTTAATGTACTTCTTATGTTTTATAACTTAGCTTTCAGGTTTTTCTTCATTTGGACTATGGTGATCTGGGTAACAGAATTTAAGTCTTGTTGTCTTTATCTTTCAGACACGTGTCAAATCCCAGGAACAAGCTCTACTAACTTTACTTGCAGTGCCAGCTCAAAGTCTTCACTTCACAAGTATCTGCCTGTCTTTATGCTGGGACAGCTGCTGCTGGGAGTTGGAGGAACTCCACTATATACTTTGGGGACAGCTTTTATTGATGATAGTGTCCCAAAACACAAGTCTTCCCTTTATATAGGTAACTTCTAAAACTGTTTATAACACATTGCTGGGATAGATCATAGGCTACAGTGCCTTACGAATGCTTTTATGAATTCCTCTGATTAAACCAGTCTTGTCATTGCTTGCTTATGTGCATAAAGTGTTTCTATATCGGTTTTTGTGCAATTTATGTATTAATCTGCTATAAGCAGCAAGTCTTTTCAACAGCTGTTTTGCAGACCGTGGTAAGTCTTTGTGCACCTCTTCTGCTGTTTTGTTTTTTTTTTTTTCATTTCAGTAAAAGAAAGTGATTAAATTGTTCATTTAGCTTGCCTGTTAACAACAGAATAAGTTACAGTAAAAATCTGCTTTTTAATATCAGTATTCAAAACTAGTGTGTATCAGGTCAGTAACCAAACCTTACTTTATCCTTTGGCTTTACCTTATAAGAGTAGGCTGCCCTCTCAGTTCAGGGACGCTTCTGTGTGTCATGCAATCAGTGCAGTTCTCTAGCTGCGTACAAATTTGGTACCTTGGGAAGAAATACTGGAAGTATCTTTCCTCTATTGAAAGTGAAGGGACTGCCTAGAAACATGAAGAATTTGTTCATCTTGCTCTATGGCTGTTTGAAAGCTAAGGAATACTAGTTCTTAGCTGTGGTTTTTCATCTTTGCAGTCAGCACTCTCTGGATTATGTGCATTTTTACTGCCAAGTTCATTGCAGTCTAAGTGTGTTTTCTGTAGGTATGAAGATACTTGCTGTTTCCTCCATTTTAGGTGTAAGCTGATAAAAGTATGTAAGCTATACTGGTAAAATGCAGGGAGAGTTGAAAGTGTTTAGGTTCCTGGCCTATTTCACAGACTGAATTAATATTTTAAGAGGCAAAATTGAAATCATGTATTTGCATACCAATCTTCCGTAGTTGTTCAAGGCAAGCAACCTGATTTTTGATGCCAAAACTGGAATAGTTGCCTCTCTTAAATCTTAACTAACCAAGACAGCTTTTATTTTTTGCTTTTTCTTTATACTGTAAGAGGAGATTATTACACTTTTTTTCTGAGGCCAGTGAAATAAGTAGAGCAGAATTAGAGCACATCTGCATGATCAAGAAGTGACCTGAAAACTCGGGAGAATGGTGTCAGTTGTTCATACTTCAAAACATAACAGACCACCACAATGAAACAATTTAATAAATCGCTTTTGTGCTCATCAGAAAACTGTTAATTTGGAAGAAGAGTGTATTTTGCCTAGAAAAACAAAACTAGAACACAAGTGAGTGGACAGGTAGCTATGTCAAGCCTTTTTTCTCATTTTTATGCAATGTATTGAAGATTTGAAACATGCTGCATTGCTTTGCCTTATGTGAGAAGGCTTGTGCTAAGTGGCAAAAAAATTACCTCTGAAACTTTCTGATAGTGTCTTTAAATAGGTGGTATAGGTGGTAGCATCTTGGGCAATGAGCTTGCAACTCATGAGGTGGTAGTTTTTCTCTTAAACTGTTTTCATGAGGACTATTCTCTTTCTGAACTGAGGCATCCGTATCTAAAGCCAATTCAAAGTTAAGTAGTTCCAAATGGCAGTTCGAACTGAATGATTGGTAGGAGGAAATAGGCACCTTCTAAGCTAGGTTTGAATTTCTGTAGGGAGAATGTGGACTTAACTAGGAAATATCTTATAAGCATGTCACTATTTCCAGAATACTGGAAAACCCGGGATATGTCAACTCTATTTATTTTGACTTACTGTTACTTGAGTGTCCCCTTCTGCGTCCCTCCCACTCTTGCAAACCTTCCAGCCCTGTCTCTTCCCTATCATTCCTACATGCTGTCTAAAGAGAGAAATAATACTATATATTCAAGATCCAGGTAGGTTGGAAACAAATGAGAAATCCAGATTCTTCAAGCTGGGGAAAAGCATAGAATGTCATCAGTAATAATGTATGTCTTACCAATTATTTAGACAGATCTAGTTACTTTTAGTTGCAAGCCTTTAGCACTGCTGGTAGAAGCACTATCTCTGCAGATAAAGTGCCACAGAAATCTGGCTAATAGGCCAGGGAGACTGTTGTGATGTAGAAACAATTCTTGTCCTAAGGCAAAAAAAAAAAAAGTATGGACCTAAGAATTTCTTAAGTAGGGTGTGGTTACATGTGCAAATGTATTGTTTTCTTTTTCTTTCATATTTTTTAAACACTCTGGAGCTGTGAGGAGCCCTGGCTTTGTGTTTTTAAGGCTCATGTCAGTAAAGGGAAGTGCATGGGAATCAAGTGGCAGATATTACTCCGGTCAAAAGTTTTAATGGAACCCTGGCTTCTGATCTTGGCAGGTCTAAAAATCAGTTTAAGATTCAATCTAAGTGTGTATATGTAGGTTCTTAAAGATTGTGGGCATGCACTATTAGCAAATGGTGCTTGTAACAAACTCACTTCAGAAACTTTTTCACAAGCTAGCTTGTGACTTTAGGCACAAGATATTTAAAAAGCAATCTAAAAAGCATAAAAATGCTGTTAGTCAAGTGTCTTTTGCTGAACCTCTGAGTTGCAGACTTAAGAGATGCAAAGTTTCTTGTTGAAGAACAAGCACAGATTTTATATTCTGCATGCGTGCTGTAGTTGAAGTAATTACTATGAAAGAACAGGTCGAATTACAGAAATCATTTGGTTTGAAGTTGATTTACAGATTTTTTTTTAAAAAAATAAAGCTTTAAAAATGTTTGAACTGATGTATTTTCTCTTCTAGGAATTGGCTATGCCATGTCACTCCTGGGTCCTGCTGTTGGCTTTGTCTTAGGAGGGCAGCTGCTTAATATTTATATTGATATCCAGATCCCAGAAAGGCAAGACACAACTTAATGTTTTGCTTTCTATTTTATTTTCCTTATAATTCTTATTAATCTTCAGCATTCCCCTATGTAAGGAGGAGAAATTGAAAGGACTATTGTTGTTTGTGAAATGCTGCATTTTCAAGAGTTTCTTTAACTTGGTTAACAAGTTACATTCACAAGGGCATCTAGCAGATTACTTTGCACAGTGAATAGTTACTCCATTGTATGTGAAAGTTTCTCTGCAAATACTTAGTTTTAGCTTCTTGAGAAATTACCTATTTTAAAGCTGATTAACAAAAAATATTTTGTCTTTTGATAGTTGCTTGTTTATTGTTAGATTACAACTATTGCTTTCTTGTGCAAAAAGTTTCCTTGAGGTGGGATATGAAGGGCAGGATACTGCTACTTACCTCCTAGGGAAGAGTTTGCTAGAAAATCTCCTAGTTGAGTCCACTGTCCAAAAAATAATGTTATAAATTATACTGTGGTGCAAAGCTACAACTTCATTTACACTTTTATTTCCTGTGCTTTAGACTTGAGAATGCCATTGCATTCGTCTGAACTTCTGTATTGGCTTTCATATAACTCGCTGCTTATGAATAATGACCTTTAAGTTAGATTGAATTTGGCTAATGAGTTGAAAGTTATATTTGATTGAATGCAATACTATAATAGAGCTTTACAAAGGAAACAAATTCAAATATATGTAGGAAACAAAAAGGACAATATTCAAAGGCATAGATCAGTACTAAAAGATAAAAAATCTATTTCAGAGGCATCTGAAGTTTTGACTTAAATTCATGAAAGGTAAACTTTTTTCCAGTACAAAGCTGGATCAAGATGACCCACGTTGGCTTGGAGCATGGTGGATACCGTTTATTGCATGTTCTTTTGCTGTTTGGCTTCTCATAATACCTTTTTCATGCTTTCCGAAACACCTACCAGGTATATATTTAATAATAATGGAGTACTTTGGAAGAAAGATTTGTTTATACTTGTGGTTTATAGGTTGCTGGATTGAGTGATTTGATTCTTCTTTGATTATATATCTTGGCTAAAACCTGATGATAAATACATTGTTTCCAATATGCAGCCTTCAGAACAATGCAAATGGACTAAAGGGAGGATCCTTAATGATGTAAGTTAAGATTGGAAACTGGGCTAGATCGTGGAAACTGGTAGTTGAAGTTTGGAAGATGGTTACAGCTAAGCAACAAGGACTATTTGAAGCTGCTGTGTTACCCACTGAGAATGATAAGGAAGTTCCATTGGCTTAACTTATGCACTGTTGTCATTGGCTCTATTGCCTTATTATTTTGGGTGTAGTAGAAAACAGGAATCAAGGTATCTCAGAGTAATCTTCCAAAAAGAATAATTTTAATATAATTTCTGTCTAGTCAGGTATTGTCTTGTTATTTGGAAATTACTATGCCTCTCTGGAAAGAGAAGTGATGGGGGGAATGAAACAATAATGTAGGGAGCTGAGGAGAATGTGAGAACTATTTAAAAAAACCAAACCTGAGTGGGCTTCAGGATTGCCTGAAATTTGTAAGCCCCAGTAATATCTTTTTAGTGCCAAGGCCTCCCAGTGGAAGTACGATGCTTTCAGCCAAAGTCTTCTTTCTGCAACAGTACATTAGAGATCCGTAGAAAGATCAAAACCAATAAAATATTGAAGACTTACAACATCTGAGCTAGTTTTCCCAAGGGAAGGGAGCTCTTATTTTTATGCATTTTCTGACTTAAAGTCCAAGAGCACAGGTATTCAATGTTTTCATTGTCAATAAATATGCTCACTTGTAGGAACAGCAAAAATTCAGGCTGAAAAAATCTCTGAGACACATAATGATGGAAGTGAGGCACTTGTAGAGAACCAGAATATTGGAAAAAGTTTTAAAGACTTCCCTGTGGCACTTCTGGTAAGAAAATTGGGATTTTACTAAAACTGATATATTCTAAGAGATTAAATTCTTTTTGAAGTGATGCATACATACATATTATATATATAAAGGTAATTGCTGCTTTATCGTGTTGGGATAGGGAAATCTCCAGTGCTACTGATAATTAAATGCATAGTCATTTCATTGATGCATAAGGTTGTCGGAGCAAGGAAAGCGTATTAGTGAAGTTCCTCATGAGCATATCTAATTTAAAATATAATGACTTTTAGTTTACATATTACTACAGTGAAATAATTTCCTGAGTGTTATGCTAATTTCCTCCCCTCACATTAGATACTGTTGAAGAATCCAGTGCTTATGAGTCTAATAATGTCCAGTTCTTCAGAAGCTTTAGTTGCTACTGGCTTTGCCACATTTCTGCCGAAGTTTATAGAAAATCAGTTTGGAAAGACATCAAGCTTTTCAGCAACTCTTGGAGGTAATGTGGCTTTTCATTTTTAAACCTTTAATATATACAGTGCTGAGCATGTCATTAACATTATGTATGGAAGCCTAGTAGACATCTTGTGTTCCTCTGAGGTATTTGTAAATGTATTTATATGGAGTGCCATTTTCACAGCAGATACAGAATTTTTATATTATTGCCTGCCTTGTGAAAATTCTGATAGTTAATTCATTGGTACAAAGCTACTTGTTGTCTAAGTTCAGAAGATACGATACTCATATTCAAAGTAGAATGAGAATTGCGTGCTACTGAAACTGTAATTTATTTTTTTTCTTGGTGAAAAACATTTTATTTTTCTCATTTAAAATCAGCTGAAGGGGCATTAAGCCTTAGTCCCTACTAAAGGAAGGAAACTGAAGGGCAGCTGGAAAAAAGCAGATTTTATTTCATGGAAGTGGTTGATTTGGCTTCTTCCTTCAATTCCACCATAATGTTGCAGTGAATTGGGATATATTATAAAACTATTGTGTAGCTGTTTCTGTACATGGCTTACTGTTACTTGTTCCTGTTACCTGATATGCAGAAGTAATAGGTAGAACACAGAAAGGTTATGAAACCACTGAAGTGGAAGATTAAATGTTCCTATTCTGTTTATAGAACTTGTCTGAATTTCTTTTTAATTGAGTTGAAAATACTGGTAGTGTTAACCAAATGTACAGCTTTAAAGAAATGCCTGTATTACTGTTGAAAGCTAGTTGTAGCTGAACTAATGTTGAGCTAACTAGTCTAAGTAGTACCAGTAACCATGTTAGTTATTTTACCTTTGACTGTGAGCACCTGCAGCCTGTGCAGTTTTGCCATTGTACTCAAACTGTCATTGAAATTAGCTTTCTCAGGTCAGTGCAGGTTACACTGTATTCTGTGCTACACTGTAGACAGAGCATTTAAGAAAAGAATACTCAGTTATGTATCTGGAGTCTTAATAGTGCCAAGAAGATAAATTAATATAGACTGTACAGCCTGTGACAACAAAACTGACCCAATATTCTAGGCTTCTTTTAATCTTTCTATAGATGCCTTATTGTATCTTGTGCTGTCACTTGTATGATAGTGGGTTTGTTCTCTTTTTAAGTGTTTAACAAAGAACATGGATGGGTGAAAAGAAATAACTGAATCAATGAAAGAGTATTTCCTGTATTCATGAAGCAGCATGCAGATGTTCAGCTATTCCTGCCCAGAATACAGTGTTCTTATTTAATCTAGTTTTGTTGTGTTGAACTTTGGGTTTGGACAACAATAAATTATCCAGTGAAGCTGAACTTCTGGAAAGGCTAAAGGTAGTATAATGGTAGAATAAATTACTCATGCTGATGTATTCTGCTAGGATGGTTTGAAAATGACATCATATAGACTGCATCTTAAAGAACAGGAGATTTTTTTTTCTTAACATGAAAATGTGCTCTGAGTTGCTTCAATAATTGTCTTAAATTTTTGTCTAATTGCTGGTGTCTTGTATTCCTCTAGGGCTTGTGTTAGTTCCAGCAGCAGCACTAGGCCAAATAATAAGTGGCATCTTGGTTTCCAAGTGCAAAATGGATTGCAAAAGCATTATCAAGTTCATGATAGGCACTTGTTCAGTGGCCTTACTATTAAACACAGTGTTTTTATTTGCTGAATGTGGGAATGAACCCTTTGCAGGTGTCTCTGAAACATATAATGGGTAAATATATTTTAATGCACTCTTGTTTTTTTTGTTGATGTTTAAAATAAATATACTACATAACAGAATATGTAAACTTTTAAAATGTCATATTTTGCCTTGATGTGTGAAACTGGAATGATTTACAGAACTTTAAAATCTAGTTAATGGAATCTTTATCTGTCGGATGATTAAGAAAATGTAATGATGTATTGTCTGCAAAATGTTCTAATCAGACTGGACCTGCTCGACAAAAAAAGTCCCACCTTTTGTAACCGTTCTAGGTGTGGCTGGCATAGTTTTGACTACAGGTAATTTTGTGTTTCTGTGGAAGTAGCATGTTTTTTGTATCTTGTTTTATTAATCAGCTCGTAACAATCTAGGCAG
This sequence comes from Clamator glandarius, assembly GCA_033459285.1. Lineage (NCBI taxonomy): Eukaryota > Metazoa > Chordata > Aves > Cuculiformes > Cuculidae > Clamator > Clamator glandarius. The sequence goes on from JAUNZM010000989.1 coordinate 33,316, forward strand.
TTAATTCCTGAAGAGTCTGCCATGTACAACAATTTCATGAGAGAGCCCTGAGGTACACTGCAACTTAAAATGATTGTAGTTTTTTCCTTAGAAAAACAAAGACATTATTGTAGTATCAGGTTCTAGTACATCTAGCCCCAACTTACAAGGACGGCTTGCTTTTGTTTTTTCTGGTAAAATGGCTGGTAGAGGTAGAAATGTGATGCAAAAAGAGCATGGCTCAGTGACACAAGGTGAAAAATATCATGAGTGGAATAACACAGTTAATTGAGATGTAGTTAAAAATATTTTTGGCAAACAAGTATAGGAAAGGCTTCTCTAAAAAATACGTACTTTCCTTTTCCTTAATGAACACAATTCTTATTCCTAATAAGGATTCAGTCTATAATTAATTTTTAGGTATTTGTAGTAATTATAATTAAATATTCTAGGATGAATGTTCTTCGGGTTTCTGTGAACAAAGTTTACTCTGGAAACCAGTATAGCAGTGGGGAAAAAAGTTGAAAAATGACGGTAAAAGTGAAGCAAGATTAAAAATAGATACCTACAAGGGTAAACATTCTTTAGAGAATATATTTCTAGGTCCATCTTTAAAACATCAACATTGAATATATGTTATCAAATCACCAGCATAGGCATTATGTAGTGTAAAATGCCTGATCATGCCTTGTTAAGGAATTGCTGTAAGATGATCAAGTTTCAGTACACTTCTGTGTAGCGTGCACGATACATAAAAGCAGGGAGAAGGCACCTAGCTAGGTTAAAACTGTGCTGTTATGTGATCAGTTACTGTATCATGAATTGATAGACTTAAAGTCAACTAGAATTGTTTAAAGGTGTGCAAAGAGCCAGATGCTGTTGTGCAAAATAGCTGTAGCAGGCTGGTTACTAGAGACTGCTAGCTGTCATTTGAAAAAATCCTAAGTATGAGCAGTGTGCTGTGCAAGCAGGTGAATAATTTATCCATTCTTTTCTGTTGTTTTCTTCAAAGTCTCCATTTTAGGAAAGGGTTATGTAGCACTATCTTCTACAAAAGCAGAATCTGTAGGTTATGTTCCAATGCATAAAAAGGCATTTGAACTTAAATAGGATGAAGAAGAGGATCTTTGCAATTTACTAACACAATAGCTTGAAGTGCACCATAAAAATACAGGAGATGGGTTAGGGGGGAGATTGGTTTTTTAGCCTCTAATGTACGTGCAAGTTGATAATTTTTCTAGGAAAAAGATGATTCACTTATTAAAGTTAGGCTTATGTGATTTCTTCACTTAATATTTATCTTGCTTTCTGACTGATTTAAAATGAACGTATAAAAATAGAAGAATACTGGAAAATCACACCTTGCTTATGGAAGCAACAAAGTGCACAAATGTTGCAGAATGTGAAGGCTACTATTTTTTCTAGGTCCTTTAAAGGAGTCACTGACATAAACATAACTGACAAATAATACAAAACTTCTCCCAAAAAGCAGAGTGACATGAATGACTAACCAGATACTGTTGAGGTCTCTCATTTAGGTAAATGGAAACCAGTAAAATAGATAACCTTAGTTTAATGGGACGCAAATTCAGAGATCTTGCAGGCAGTCAGGCTTCCAGTTCTCTAACAGAGTAGGCTTTTAATGCCATACTGCTTTAAAGATTTGCTTCTATTTCCTTTTCCAGAAGGCATAAAAGAATGAATAAACCAAATTTCATACACTGTTTTCTGGAGAGTAGAGGAAAATCTTTAAAGCTAAATCTTTAAAGCTAAAGTTACTGTTCACTCTAGTTCCGTCTTTGCACATTGCTGTAATGATTGACAGTGTATTCAAAGGCCAGTGTTGACATTTGACACTTAAAATATGGCATAACTTCTGTGTCTGGAAAAACACTAACTGCAAGATTACTCTGGACACTTCAGAACTGTGGAAACTAAGATGCAGACCTTGGAAAGTTTATATTTACATATTGAGCAAAAGAATATGTAGCATCTGAATACAGTAGTTACAAGCAAAATAGTAGGTGAAGCTCTTGGTGATCTGTATCAGCGTAGTTAGTACCACTAGTAGACGGGCGCTTCTAAAACTGCTTTCTGTGAAGGAATAAGCAGCTAAAATATGTAGTAGTAGCTTTAAAAATGTGTATAAGCTTGTGAAAGAATAGCAAAGTGTCTGACTCCTGCTTATGCTATTAAAGATATGCTTCTGAAAGCTGAAAGAGTAAATCTTTAGAATGCTGTGAAGGCTGACTTTGAAATTGATGCAGGTTCATTTTTGTGAAGATTTTGAAGAAATTCTTCATGCAAGCATTCTTTCTATTGAAAAATGGTAGGGAAGTGAGGAAAGTTTTTTTGAAGTTTACTACCAGAAACATATTAATACAGGATCGCTTTTGAGTTCATATGTTAAGGAACAAAGTGCGTTGTTTGCACTAACTTTATTACTGATTTAGACTATAAGCAAGATTAACATAGTAAACTTCATCAAGTAAACGCTTCAAAGAGTTGGTTTTGCCAAATAATTTTGTCTAGTATTTCCTTGAAAACTTGAAGGAACAGAAATGCAGTAACTATTTCTGTGGTTCTGTTCATTCCTAGAAGTTTCTGGGACTCTTAATTTTGTGGGAAAAAAACCCAAACTAACCTATGGAACTTTTAAAGACAATTTAATGGCCTCACCTACTAGGCCTCTTCAGAAAAGTAATCATAGAAACAGAAATTTCATAAGAACACGGAACTGTTTCTTCTGTATTCTGGCCATGTACAAGTAAAGGTTCAGTCCTTTTTTGTAGGTTAAGGGAGAGAGATGTTGTTTGCCCATGTAAACAGGGCAAATGTTGCTACTGACTTGATTTAACTCTTCTAGGCTTGACATGCCCCACAGGCTTACAAGGCACTATATGAACAGACCTGTGATTAATAAACTTGCAAACTAACTTTCATTCTTCTATGTATGAAGATTTTAGTTTACAGTACGGTATTTAAACTACTGACATTGTCAGTATCCTGGTTTTGGCTGACTGGGCTCTTAACCTGTAAAGCTTATTTACTTGTTACGTGCACTACTATTAGAAAATCAAAGGATGGTTTGTTCTCTCCAGTTTTATCTTAAGAAGGTCTCTCCACATCCCAAACCAATTACTCATATGAATAATACAGTGGAACTACTCCAAATACAACCGTAATATGGTCTATACTGGAAGTAAATGCATAAATCAAGAGTATTTATATTAAGCAAGAATTATATTAAACTGTGTTCTTCATTAGTTATTCCCTAAACAGTCAGAGAAAATATTTTGAGTTCTTTTTGGGTGTGATAAGACTTGGCACTCTGCATTTAGCATATGCAATTGGCCTGGTGCTGGAACTATAGATGTCTGCATAAGCAGTGTTAAAAATAGTAAAAATGCAGGAGTTTAGACCTGGACATGAATCCAAAACAGGAAAAAAACCATAGAATACGATCAGTAGAATAAATAACACCAAACTCTGCTTTTAAAATCATTGGGGTTTTTTTCTTAAAACTGTAAATTGAACAGATTCAAATATGTGGGAAAGAGGAGATAATGCAAGAATTGCAGTAATTTGCTTTTGTGAATGGAAATTGAGGGACTAATCTATGGAAGCAATAATAGCACAAAAATAATTAGGTACAGTATAAGTGGGAATGCCCATTAGAGTTGTAAGTACTGGGAACATGGCTTATTTTCAAACAATGACATGCATAAATCACCTGAATCAAATATTTTGAAATTCTCTAAGTACTCCGTTACTTATTTAGATTTCTGCTATTATTAAATTACTTTATTAAAAGCTTATTTACTTTTACCTTTCAGAACAGGTGTGCTGTATAACTTAACAGCTCCATGTAATGCTAACTGCAGGTGTTTGCGTTCCATGTATTACCCAGTTTGTGGCAAAGATAAAGTCCAGTACTTTTCTCCCTGTTTCGCAGGATGTGCATCACATCTCTTTAACAACATGAAAAAGGTACTTTATGCTGTGAAAGTAGCTGGTGTGGTTTTTTGGGGGTTTCTGCAAAATGTGTTCTGTATTGAAAGCATTATTCCCTGAGTATGACAGGAAATTGTCATATTTATGAATTAAGTGATACTGACTATGTGGATTGGAAACACAGGTCTAAGTCAGATGTATGGTGGTATGTGTCACAGTCTAAGACTCTCCATTCAGGTGCATTTAGATACTTTGCTCATGGAGCAAACATTTAATATCAAATTTACTTATTTGAGGACAGTTGATGTTACATGGGATTACTGATTTACCAGAGTGATAGAAAATATACTGAAAACACAGTACAAATGTAAGTTAATGCTTAGTCGAATATAGTATTTGCAATACACAGTTCAATGACAATACCAGTGTGATTGCCATTACTGATTCCTACAACATGGTCATTATGATGGTGGGTCTCTTCAGTTATTGGAAGGGTTGAAGGCAACTCAAGCCCATTGCTCCTCTTGAAATTCTTCTGCTAGCTGTTTGGCTTTTTTTTATACCCTATGTTGGATTGAGCTGTGCTCCCCTTGTGCTTCTCTAGTGAATTTAGGGATGAACCTGGGGAGAAACACTGTCACCATTGGTTTGTCTGCTCAACTGACATAGCTGTTGCTTTTCTGCATAGCTTTTTTTTTTTTTATTTTGCAACAGCTGTGGTCACTCAGTCTCCATTGTTCTGCAAACTCCAAGGGCACATCATCCTTTCCCATATGCTCTGAGTCTTCTTCCATTGAAGGGGTTTATTGTTCAGTCACAGTATATTTCTCACTTGTGCAGTGGCATGTTGCAAATGTTACTTCTGTTCAGCATTCTAATGCTGAAAATACATTTAACTTGAAAGTACTTTAAATAGGATTGACAGTCACAGAAGTAGAAGTAGGCAACTATCTTGACTTTAAATTGTAGTACTTATCTAGATCTTTAAGCATAATTTAATACTTACTGGATGCATGACAACCTGCTTGAGTTCCCAGGCCTTGAATGTCAGTTGCCCCTGATGTAGGAATGGTAAGCCAACTGAATGTGGTTGGTGATTTTTGAGCTTCCCCAGAAGTGAGAGATGTTTTGAACTAGTAACTCTTGAGCAGGCATGTGGGAAGAGTATAGGAAGAGCCTAAAGGCAAGCAAACTGAACCTGGGGGTGCCTCTTGGGTCTTTATAAATCAGAAGAGGACAATGGTAAATGGGAAGAGGTATTATCTAGAAGAAAATGTAGGAGATTGACAACCTCTGGCTGTGCAACCTTCACACTCTGACAGATCTTATTTTTTTCTTCTTTGGAAACAAACCTGAGTGGACTTCAATGAAAAACATAAAACTATTCTATTGGTTCACCTACTTACAAAAACAGTCCAACATTTCTTCTGTTCTTTCCTGCTGAATTTTTAAGAGTAGAGCTCATATCTCTTCCTGTCAAGTTCAACCTAGAGTAAAAGTCAGCCTATTCACAGCCAACACTCATGGTAGGTGATCTGGGACTTGCCAACATCTCTGAAGAATGTAGACTTGTGTTTTCCTGTTTATTATGCTGCTGTTGTAACTGGATATGCATTATCTATGCTTGAAGAATGAGGTAGTAGTGTGAATTTAGATGCAAATCTAGAGAATTAATCCCATTCAAGTAATAGATTTTAATAGTAAAGACATTTTAAGTTCTTAAGAGTATAATATTTCAATTGTAGGGAAATAATCAGTAGTTTTGGTTAATAAACGAGATAATAGTTAACATTAGATTATTTCAATATCAGGCAAATGACTTTTGAGACCCATGTAGGATATCTTCTGCTGTAAGGGAACTGAAGTTTTGTCTAGCCTTTGTTCGGAAATTACACTTTGCAAATGAAACCAGTTTCATACAGGGATAGAGAAAAGGGACGTTTCTTCCCTTTCTCCAAGCATTGACATGCTCCATGGTGTCCATTTTTAAAGTGACATTTTAAAAAGTTTCAAAATCACATATTCTCAGGTTTTTGTCTATATATCAATATAAAGAAATCTTATTTTGAACACTGTAGCTTGGCCTTTCTTAATTGTATATAGTAAGTGATGTTACCTTCACTGATTTGTAGTAAGGCTTAGTCTGTTGGTGATTTGTATAAGTAGCATATGTGGCTCTTTCTCCTAACTCCAAAATCTTCTTTAGTTTTAAGTTGTTTATGCTTGTACCTAAAAGCTTGCTCCACACACAATGGTGACTATAACTGTCTTTCTAGATCACAAACCCAAAAATAATTTTTGCTCAAATGAACTGGATCAATCAAGTTCTACTAAACCAGTTTTTTTTAAAAAAAGGGTTAGTGTCATATGATCATCAAGAAATGGGCTGTTTCATATACTCTAAAGTCAGAGGTTATTCTTATATTTATTGTGATGGAGACCCAGTGAACATCAACCATAGTAAAGTCATTTAGTGTCGTTCTTAGAGCTAAACTTTGTCTTAAATTATTTGTAGACATATCACAACTGTTCCTGTATTGGGAAACGAAAAAGAGAAAATTATTCAGAAGACTTTTTTTATGAAGCTGTCCCTGGGAAATGTCCAACACAAAGCAAACTTTTACCTTTATTCCTGATCTCCTTCTTTTTTGCTGTTGTTTTTACATTTATGGCTGTTACTCCAACAACTGTGGCCATTCTCAGGTATGTTTTTGGGCTGAAAGGTAGGCAGCATTCTTGTGAAAACTCAGGTCAGTGAAGTACTCTAATTCATTTTGCTTTGGAATATGTACTTAAACATGTGCAGGGGGTTTTGTGTTTTAGTGCTCTGTGTATTAAGCTGGCTGTACTTGGAGGACAGCCATACCGCTGTTCACTCTCTCTATTATTACATTTGGTCAGTAGATACTACTTGTTTGGGCTTATTTTTAATAAGTTCAACTTTCCTTCTTGTAGCAAAATCCTTCTTTGATGGAAGCACTCCTGATTATTTCAGTGAAAGCAGGAAGGAATAAATGTACCACGTACTTGGATGAACAAAATATTCAGCTATGTTGTGTATCAGTAGTGCCAGGATTTCAAGTTGTACAGAAAAAACCCACCAAAGCAGCAATCAGTTTTGTATTTTCAACCTTTGATTCCTGTCTCAGTTCAGAGTTCCTACTTACAAAATTGTAGTCTGCCAAGAACTGTAGACTGCCTTTCCTATGATACTGGTATTGTATGTATGCTACTAATTAGTGTAAATGTGACAGTATGTATGCAACCATTAACCAGTGGTTTGACAGTCTTGCAAGTTGCTGAAATTAACATACATGAAACCTAAATATGTTTTTAAAATACATAGCCCTTGTTCTAAAGGTAGGGCTGTTTCACTTTATATTGAAATCTGACTTGTACCTCTGACTGTTCTAGAGGGAAAGTGTTCATGATGCTAGGCATACATGCATTATACAAATGATGCTTTGGGTGGGTGTTGTTAGATGCTATTTTTCCAACTTTCTGGGCAGGGTGTTAGAGAGGGGAGTGATATACTGCAGTGGTGCTCTGTAGAAGGCACCTGTTCAGGGTTGGTATAAATCTGGAATTAACAGCTTGTCATGTTAAGGCGGAGGCAGAATAATGTGAAGTGCTGCATTACCCTCAAAACTGAGCTGACGTATTTTTATTTAAGTAATTCTAAGCAATAATATTTGGAATTTTGAATCCTTATGTGCTTCAGTTGAAATAGTGAAACATTTTTTATGGAAAAGGGGACTATAGAACAGTTTAAAGGTGCAAAACTTAATTTAAATTAGCTAAATGTGAGGTGAGTTACTACAGTGTATTCTGGCGTCTGTTCAGTGGGCCTATATTGTGCAACCTGAAGTGTAAATTGATGTGTTTGTGACATTATTGTAGTGTTAGAAAAAACAACCCACACTGTGTAAAACTCAATCTCCTTTGTCTACTTGGATTTATGAGTAGAGGGGTCCTAACAGTGACTACTGATAACTGCTCGTCTTGGATGTTTTTCTATGGCTAATTTTTGAACATACTCCAGAATGAGGGAATAACTCCTGAAGATTTAAAGACTACCATTTTAGCACTTAGAGTGCTTCAATAGTACAGGTTATTGAGGAAAACTTTGTTGCAACTAAATTGTGTAAATTATTTAAGTTGAGTTGTATTTAATATTTATGGTAGTGTCTTTAAGACACTGTCAGAATAAAATGTTACTAGAGAAGTATCTGAAAGAAGTGAGTAGGAGGTAAGAAGGTAAGTTCTGCTAGTTTTTAAATCAATATATTGATTTATATAGCATAGGCCAGAACTGATTAATTGTAGGGTCAGTTTGACTCTATGTAAGTGTTACGGAAAATACTTACTCTGTGCTGAAGCCTAGTCTCAATTGACGTATTGCTTCTTTAAGTATAGTAACTCAGGATTGCTTTCTAGCACTGTCCTTAGATCCTTTGCAGTTTTATGGAAACAGTTAAACATTTTACAGGGTGCTGCTGGTAAGCTAGGCTTTTATTTATACTGTTTTTTAAAACTAGTTCAATCTAACGTTCCTTGATGAGCTATAAAAATTATTTCTGTCTTTTGTCAAAGCACCTCTTGAAGTTTTTCAAATACTTGTTTTGCACACTGGATTTCTGAAAATGCTCTGCAGTGAACAGGTTAAGAGTATATTAAGAGAAAGCATACTCTGAGGGATAAAGCAGAGAAGTGGAACAGTTAAAATGTGTTTACTAAGTCTAAAACTGCAAGTCTTGTTTACAGGTGTGTGCCAGATAAACAGCGCTCATTTGCTCTTGGAGTACAGGAGGTATTTCTGCGACTACTGGGTATGAATTACTTGTTGACACACTTGCCTCTGAATAATCTACTTATTTGACTTAAAAACTGACTTTCAGAGGAGCTTGAAGGAACCTATTATTGGCTTATAGAAAACATTTTGCTAAGGCAGATGCCACCTGGATTGAAATTCGTCTTTAAATAGGGCATGTGTGCTCATATGAGCTTTTCTTGTTCTCACCAGCACAAACGAGATTAGTAACTGTCATTCTTTTGGCTAAATGCACCTTCTGTCACTTCCCCGGAAGGAGGCCTGTTCTAAAAGGGGAGATAAGAAAAAGTGATGTAATAGAAGGCAGTCTCAAGTTCCAGAAGTTAAAAGACAGTAACACTGTCTCATACCGCTGTATCCTTATTTGCAATTCCAGTGTATTTTACAGTAATTAGGTGGAGTCTTCCTTGTCCCTTCCAATTCCTTTGACTATTTTTAACCTTTCTTGAAATTGTAGACACTTATGCATAAACAATAACTGAGCTTTTATGTGGGAAATCTATTACTTAATTTCTAAATCTAAGCATTTCCAGGATCTCAGTAAGACAGGTGGATCACCCTAAATAAAGCTGTAAATAGGTATTCTCTGAACTACTCATCTGAATTTTCCCAGACATATTTTAAGCTATTTTATTTCTTAGACAGTTTAAGTGGCAAGTGTAATTCAAGACTAGATCAAGGTTTGATTACTGTGTAGGCTTTTATGTCAATATTTAGTACTACAGCCATTGCCTGCCACTAGTGTGGCATCACATCTGAGGTCTGCTTTGCTGTATCTCTGGAACATCAGTTAATCTAATTCTACCAATACAACATAACAAGACTAAGCATCCTTACATGTAGAAATTAGCTGGAAGGTAGTATTAAGTGTTGTTTGAGGACTTCTCTGTTTCATTTTACTCAGAGTTAAAATATCTGTTGCGGAGTCATAACTCTTGATTTCACTGTGGAGCAGAAGATAGGAGAACTTTTTGCACAGCCTGTTCTGTATGTGGCTGAAGAAGACAGCAACTGGCACCCTTGCTACCAAAAAGATATTTGTGCTGTGGTCTTGAGGAATCACATAGAGGTTCTAGACAGTAGAGATGTAGTGAGGACTGCCTGTTATCTCAAGAACACTTTAGGCCTTGAGTAGTTTAGGTAGACATGTACTTACCTAGCTATTGTGTTGATAATAAAATGGCCTTTATCTGGGTACAAAATACTTCTGCTTTATAAAGCACTGTTGTAACAAAAATCACACAAATCTAAAAGTTCTACTCAGGAATAGTTGTAAATGTTACTCATTCTACATGATTTTTTTTTTCCTAGAAGCTGGGCTGTACCTAATCGATGGAAAAAATGTATAATTGAATATGTTAACATAATATTATTTAAGTTCTCTGAATTTGGAACATATTAACATATATCATCACAGAAAAGGATTGTCTTTTCTGTGAAAGTCATGCTTCCTTAATTAGCTGGTTTTTCCTTAGTCTTAATCACACTTTTCTTTTCCAATGAAAACTGAAAAAGTTGAGAACCTGAAGTCTTTGGACAAACTTCTTGATTTAGTGATGGATAGGAATGATTGGACTAGATGATCCAGTGAGTCCTTTCCAACCTAGTGATTCATGATTCTATGATAGTGAGAGCTATATAAAAAAATTAACTGATGCTCTATGCATCCTACCAATTAATTGTGGGTAATGGAAGAGGCACACTTAATGTAATATCATCCCTATGACTTTGGTTAAAATATTATGTTCACTGGGTGGATATCCCATTTCATCTTCCCCATCAGCCTGGCATTTCACTGTATGTATTAAGATCAGGTACGACTATTCCAGGTAGCTCAAACATTCTAACATTTTGCTGTGTTTTTAGGTACTATTCCTGGACCAATTTTGTTTGGTGTTGCTATAGACAATAGTTGCACTCTATGGGATATTAATGAGTGTAAAACTAAAGGAGCCTGTTTGGTTTATGACAATGAAAGAATGGCTTATCTTCTGATGGGCATAAGTAAGTGACTTCTTCGTATTAAGTACACATAAAAGTTAACAGATGTCCTGATCTTGACTGCTAGATGAGAATTACTTTAAAGTAGTATCTTAAACTCTTTTTTTACCATCACTTTTTTTTTAAAAAAAACCCATTTTTTCATAAATAATGAAGTCAAGTATCATGGAAAGAGCAAGACCACATTAAGTGGTTCTTAAAATTACCTAGGAAACTTTTAAGTAACAGTTTTTTTGCTCTTCAGTCTTACATGGCTTCATCTGTTTGCAGCTTAAGGTCTGAGAAGCTTTCTTCCTCTTGTTATATTTCAGTACTTTTCCCTAAATTAATAGCAAGGTCTTGAATCTCTGGTATTAGAGAACAGTTTTCCCAAATTGTTTAACAATCTGTTCTTTTCAAGTGTGTCAGGTATGTATGATGGGGGGAGGGAAGGCAGGCTAAGCTTGCATCTGTGATAACTGCTGTTGTCCTGTCTTCTAATAACTGTGATACTTACAGTACATAAACTGAACTGCTAACATCTAATCTTGAAACTGAAAAAGCAGGAATTGGAACTTCAGTTTTTGGTATCTCTCAGGTTTATATGTGATAAAATACAATCCCTCCTCTTTGTCCCCACTCCTGTTTCCCTCCCCAGTTGCACAACAGTGCTGTGTGCCAGTGAGGAGTAAATGGAATAAACTTTTAAGGTAGCTGAGGAGAGATACTTACAGGTATTTATGTGGGAAGTTCCAGTTTGTGGCAGAGAATATTGATGCAATGAACAACAATACTGCATCAAGAAGTAAGGAACCCTTACACTTCAGACAATAATGGGATAAACAGTTACAGAGCAGAAGTAACAGCAATAGCTGCTGCAAGCAAAACTGACAGGCGGTCAGGGATGTGAAGTTAGTTGCAAGTTTGCCTTCACCTGCCTTTTGCAGTTTGTGTAAAATGCTTTGATATTCACAGGATCTGTCCATTTAAGTCTTAGATTGTAACTCACTGTGGGAAACTTTATGGATGACTGAAATACTCTTGTCTACTATTGAAGGTCACTACAACAAGGACTCTTTTATTCTTTGCATTCAGGTACTGCTTGCAAAATCATCACGATCGTCTTTGTGGCCATGGCAGGTTGTTTGTATAAGCCTCCATCAGCAAGTGCAGCCCTGTCACAAAAGGATTCAGAAATGGTATCTGCTATACACACTTAAATCATGAGCAGACTGGGGGGCCTTTTGAAGGAAGCCAGTAAAAATAAGCACTGTTACAACACTTGTACCATTGTTCTTGTACACTATTACTTAAGTGTAAAAGATCATATTCCATTCTTGAACAACTTAAAATTTTTATGTAAGTCTAGTATTCTTTAACTTGCTAAACATCATTTTTGGTATTCCATTGTATATAACCAAAGAAGTGACACTTAAATTTACAGTCTAATTATAAATGTCTTTTTTTTCTATACCTTAAGTGAAACAAGGTGGAATTTTCCAATCAAAAAAATCCCAAACCAAACAGTATAGAAAAAATGAACTGACAGAGCCTCATTCCCTCCTTCTTATAAATGAATATCAAAAAGGCTATAGTGGGAGAAAACAAGTCACTTGATATATTAAAGGAAGCTATGGATGTTTAAAATGGACTTAATTTAGAGTGCATATAATTCTGGGCTACTGCCTTTGGGATTTTGACAGCAGATAGACTTGGGAATGTGCAAGTATGTTTTAAATATTTTTAAACGTTATCTGAATGGCATAAGTTCACTTTTCAGCATTTATAGAAAAAAGGAAATAGTTATTATAGGATAGCTGGGTTTGTTCCAGCAGATGTTTGTTAATGTAAGTGCCTTAGTTTCTATCCAGAATATATGCAGAAGATTACTGTCCAGCTGCATTCTTTAGCCATTGTTAACATTTTTCTATAAAACTGGAATTAAAACCATATTTATTATTACTTCTGTGTATTTGATATCCTTTCTAGGCAACTGAGTTCTAGGCTTCTCCACTCCAAGAAACACTATGCTGAAAGCTAGCAAAGAATACATATGCAAGCATCAAAATTGGGAAAATATAGCTTTAGTTATTCCTTTTGACTTACACACTGCATGCTATTAAAACTGCATTTATATAGCACATCCGTTGCACTATACAAATTAGCCACACTTATACTGTCTGCTACTGAAATATTGTTCAATGTTAACTGGAAATATTTAATGAGCAAGGTATCCTCTGCACTTGCCTTATTTCATAGAATCACCACCACGTTGGAAGAGACCCACCAGATCATCAAGTCCAACTATTCCCACCAATCTCTAAACCATGCCCCTCAGTATCTCATCCACCTGCACCTTAAACACCTCCAGGGAAGGTGAGTCAACCACCTGTCTGGGCAGCCTGTTCCATTGCCTGATGACGCTTTCAGTGAAGAATTTTTTCCTTATGTCAAGCCTGAACCTCCCCTGGTGGAGCTTGAGGCCATTCCCTCTCGTCCTGTCCCCTGTCACTTGGGAGAAGAGGCCAGCTCCCTCCTCTCCACAACCTCCCTTAGGTAGTTGTAGAGAGCAATAAGGTCTCCCCTCAGCCTCCTCTTCACCTGGCTAAACAACCCCAGCTCTCTCAGTTGCTCCTTGTAAGATTTGTTCTCCAGCCACTTCACCAGCTTTGTTGCTCTTATCTGGACATGCTCCAGAGCCTCAACATCCTTCTTGCGGTGAGGGGCCCAGAACTGAACACAGTATTTAAGGTGCGGTCTCACCAGTGCCAAATACAGAGGGAGAATAACCTCCTTGGACCTGCTGGTCAGGTCATTTCTGATACAGGCCAAGGTGCCATTGGCCTTCTTGGGCCCCTGGGCACACTGCTGGCTCATGTTCAGTCAGCTATTGACCAACACCCCCAGGTTCTTCTCCTCCTGGCAGCTTTCCAGCCAGGCTTCTCCTAGTCTGTAGCACTGCTTAGGGTTGTTGTGCCCCAAGTGCAGGACCCGGCATTTGGCCTTGTTAAACCTCATGCTATTGATCTCAGCCCAGTGGTCCAGCCTGTTCATATCTCTTTGCAGAGCCTCCCTACCCTCCAGCAGATCGACACTTCCACCCAGTTTAGTGTCGTCTGCAAACTTGCTAAGGGTGCACTCAATGCCTTCATCCAGGCCTAAGAATCCTAATATTCATGTACAAATCACAGAAGACTCTCAACTGCTATTTGAATGTTTTATCATGGTTAACATGAAAAGAACTAATATCACCAAGTGAGACATACATGCAGTATGAGTTGATAAAATCTGTTTAATATAAACCACAAGCTGATATTAAAAAGAGAAAAAAACCAAAGAACACTTCTCAAGGGTAGATAGGCCTTCCCTTGCAAGAATTTGTGTCAAAGTTACACATCGTATGGTGAATAGAATAAAGGCCACACTAAGGAGCGTTTTACAGAAACACAGAATCATGTAGGCAGGAAGGGACACCTTGAGATGTCTAGTGCAACTCCTCTGCTCAAGGAAGGTCAGATAGAAGAGCTTGTTCAGTATTTTGTCAGGTTCTAAATATCTCCACAAATTATGAATCCATGGCTTCCCAGTCAATGTTTGACTCAACCTTCTCAGATTTTCTTTTTTTAAAAAAAAATAAAAAAAATCCTCTGTTCAGAGGGGATGTCACATGTTTCAATTTGTGCCCACCTCTCCTGAGTGGAAAACTGGCTGGATGGCCGGGCCCAGAGAGTGGTGGTAAATGGAATTAAATCCAGCTGGAGGCCAGTTACAAGTGGCGTTACTCAGGGCTCAGTGCTGGCTTCAGCCCTCTTCAATGTCTTTATCAATGTCCTGGATGAAGGCATTGAGTGCACCCTTAGCAAGTTTGAGGACAACACCAAGCTGAGTGGAAGTGTCGATCTGCTGGAGGGTAGGGAGGCTCTGCAAAGGGATCTGAACAGGCTGGACTGCTGGGCTGAGACCAATGGCATAAAGTTTAACAAGGCCAAATGCCAGGTCCTATACTTGGGGCACAACAACCCTATGCAGTGCTATAGACTAGGAGAAGTATGGCTAGGCTTCTCTGTATTCTTGAAGAAGTGCCTTTGGGTAAGTCTCATTAATTGTAATTGAACTAATTATATTTCTGTGCTAATTTGAGTTGGAATATGCATCATCTACCTTCCACTTAATTGTTCTAACGAAAGCTTTAATGAGTGTATTGTCATGGTGCATTGCAAGCAGTTGGGAACTGCGTCTGCATCTGTTCTGATTTAACCAAAAAATATATGACTTTCCTGATGTGATGTTAAACTCAAGTTAGTTAACACTGCTGAAAGAAAAGACATTGTTGCGCCGGCTGGTACCCTGCTAACATGATCGCATGGCTCAGTATGCACAAAGTATCTTATGTGTCTTCTGTCCTGGTACCTACAATCTCACTGAGAACAGATAACTGAGTGGTTCCATGCATAAGGGAAAATGGTGAACAGGAGAGGCTGAATATGCCTTATCTGCTACAGACAGATCCATTCTTTAATTTTTTTTTTTTTTTACTTCATGTTCCGGAAGTGGGGAAACAACTTTATTTTTAGAAGAAAATATAATATGCAAATACAACAACAGAGATTATAAAATGAAGAAACAAAAACATGCCTGTAAAACAACCATGTAATGCATAGTTGGAGAAGTATTTCTGTGAAAATAACATCTTGGTGTTCCGTATTTATTTTTTATTGAAGCTTCTAGATCAGATATGCTCAGTTAGTAAGTCAAAACAAGATTTGCCTAACAGTCCACACAGTAGGTCCACTGATTTATCTGAAATTCAAGCTGTTTTCATTCCATTTCATTCCTACATCATCACTAAAATATACAGTCTTGAGTCAGATTTCTTTGGCAATCCCATTGATGCATCTTGCAAATGAAACATATTTGTTCCCTCAGTTATTTTGGCTGTAGGACATTGGCAGTATGCGTTACCATAAACTTGATTTGGACACTCAAGTAAACGATTGTATCTCAGAAGGCAGAAAATATATGTACAAACAAGGTTACTTATTTCCAAAGTCATTTGATCAGAACTGTAAACAAGTCAAATCAGTTTGGACACAGTATAGAAGTGCGTCTTTCATAGTCACCTAAAGTTTCAGTGCTTATCCTGTTCAAAATCAAATTGATAATTTTACTTGATGGTGCAGAGAATGACCAAAATCTTAGAAAAGTAGCCTAGTACCTACATCCAATTAGTAATGAAAGTAATGAGAGTATTTAGAAGGATGGTGGTTGTTGTTAGAGATAAAGTATGTGCTGTTTTTAAAACATGATACAGTATTATATTTATTATACTGAAACATTTGAGAAAATTCTCAAGAAAACACATATTAGTTTAAAGCACCTTTTGTGTGTAAGAAGGTTCAGCCAGTACTGAAGTACACATACAGCAGGGCTGCAGATTTGCAGGTACTTTGAGCTGCAATCATCAGATTCCCTAAAAGTTTACCTGTGTCTCAGATGAATTTTATCTTGGTTGCTCCTCTGACTTGATTTCCTGACCAAAACATTATGCTGACAAAAGTAAGTTGTTGTTGCTGGGATAAACAAAGGTGGTGGGGCAGAGGGGTGAGTAAGGAGGCTGAAGGGATGACCTTCTGATGGTATTTAATGGAGGTAGTGTGAGCTTGTTACAGAATGGTGGAACAATATGCTTCCAGCCATGGAAGGTGGGAAGTGTGGGGACCAATAGTGCTGTGTCTGACTAAGTGAAGATGTAAACTTTTTCATTTATCATTTAACGTTGCTTAATCTTACTTAGCTGGTGACTGTTCATTTATGTTTAAAAATCCCTCTATAGTAACAGAAGTAAAATTGGCTGAAAGTGGGGCTGCTGTTGTTGCTCTATAAGAGGGCAACTGAAACACACATTTTAAGGAATAAAAAAAGCTTTATAATGAGAGGAAGCAGTGACTGTGAACGGATAGGCAGGAGAGTTATGTTGACATCTTGATGATTCTTTGTGTATGGTGATTCTCCTTTCTTTAAACTTAATTGAGGAAGCTGAAACACTGAATTATTTTCATTTTTGTGTTTGGATGTGGAGAAGGTGACTTAGTATCCAGAGAGCTAAGTGAATGATTCTTAATTTCAATTGGATTCTTGTTCTTTTGCTAGTCAATGACCAGTTGGGAATAGTTAATGGTCTTAACTGTATCCTGGACCATTAACAACTGGGGTTATGTCTTAGTAAGTATCTGCAGTTTAAAAGTTCATGATTATAAACCAAATATATTTTAATGTCTTCTGAAATACTTGTGGTTTTTTCCCCCAGAACTTATTTCCATATGTGATGTTATTGCCTGAACTTAACTCTTTACTTGATTGCATTTAAACTGTCAACAAAGAAGGCAGAAAAATGAAAGTTCCTTCCAGTTTAAAAACCTGCAGGACTCAAAATTCAAAGTATTTCTTGTTGTTGGGATTGAAATCCATTCTTATTAATCAACTTGAACAAAGAAGAAACATTGTATAAAAATTTGCCTATTTCTGTTCTTCACAGTGTGAATATAGCATGAGAACAAGGATGATGATTACATGTAATTTCCATAATCTGAGTTTCTGGCATTTGTTGAAGCATCTATGATAACTCCTTGGGATATGGACACTGCATATAAATGCAATCAATGTGTTACAGATTTTTTTCTTTACATTGGTCTATTACTGTTTCTTGACAACAGCTGTATAAATAACCTCGATGTGAAAGCTTGTACTGTCTCAAATCAATTGATGCACCTACTGCCAGAAAATATGGAAGTGAAGGGAAAGACTTAGTTTTATTAGTGAGTTTATTGTAGAAGACTTCCACATAAGACAACCATCATTAAATAATACACAGTTCTATCTACTGACCCTGGAAATCACAAAAACTCTAGAAATTACTTACATTTTTTTCTTTCTTTTTTTCATATTACAACTTTAAAATCTTAGAGTATTGATATGTAAGTGACCGAGATTACTGTAGGTTTTAACTAGGGGTTCTTACTGCCAAACTGCAGAGTAACATTGTAAATAGTAAGGGTTATAAAATTAATTATTGCTTGTAATGCTGTTTTACCTCAATTCTAGACTTATTACCTGTTTATATTTATTTTTACCTATTTTCAGAGGTAAAATTGCTATTACTATTACTAACTTCATTAGTTTCATATTCGTACTGAATATACAAGACTTGTGGAGATAAGGCTTTAGAACCACAATGCAAAAGCCAGCAATGGCAGTTGGTTCTCCAAAATCACTTTAGCTAAGTGCAGTTTATCCAACAGAGCTGGTGCTTAATTTTGTTGCATAGCATGAAATTTAATAAATAAGCACTAAAGGGGTACTGCCAGAGATAGTTCTGTAAAAGATGTCAGTTATGTACTCTATACAAGCTCAGGTTGTGATACTCTGGGCTATGTGGAAAAATATTACTTTCTGCAATGTGACTATGTGCTTGTAGCTTGGGTGTTTTATACTTTTGCATTAATTTAATAGATACATTTTGTATAGTTCTGTGCACTGTGAAATTAAACCGTTAGCTTCTTCCCAACATGCACTTTTTTCTAATGGCGACATTTTAAGGAACAAGTTTCAAGATTTTAAAATAAAATAATTAATAACATAAAAAAGCCCCATTTTTCTTTTGGCAGGGCAATTTTTATTTGCTTTCATTTCCTTTTTGTTGAGTGGATTATGACTGCAGCACTGGCATTGCACATTTACTCAGAAGGCCTGAATTGCTGAGAATAGGACAGCTGATATGTTGTGGTTTCTAGTGGCTGATAACTTGCACCTTCTGTTTGTGTATATGTGTACATAGATATTTATATCTATAAACTCGTATTGCAAAAGAGCTCTTGCTAGTATGGAAGATTGTTGGAATATATTGTCTCCTTTATAATTTCCAGATCTTCATCCACTAAATGGAGCAGGATATTAATATTCATTGTAGTCTGATGCATTAGTTTAAAGTGCAGGAGCATTTCAAGTTAAGCTAGGTTGCGCAGATAATTGAAGAAATTGTATGAATCTGTAAATTACTTTGTATTCTCTACCCTGGCTGTAAACCTGAAAGGCAACGATGAAGCTAACTCTAATAGATAAGACTGAAAGATAGTCTGCTGGCAGCTGGCTTTGCTCTTAACAGTCCATTTAGGCTACCTATATGTAGAGTCATTATTGTAATTCAACTTACAACTTTACTGAACTCTTGTTTAAACTTCTCTACAGCATAGGTATTAAATTTTAAAAGAAGTTGCCTATAATGTCTGTCCGATTATATAGAATTAGTTGGGCTGGAACACCATTAATTACATTTTATGAATTTTAAGGACTGCTATCTAAAAAAATAATTATTGCATCATTCAAGTTAGAATTCTATAGGTTACAGATGTTATGACTAGCAGATCACAGCTGTGAGTATAGGGCTGTTCTCTACAATAGTAGAACAACAATGACTTCTTCATATAATTAAGTTATGGATAACATGGCTGAATTCATGCCTCATTCAAAATAAACTTCCTGAAGGGTTTGGGGAAGAAGTGGTGATGTCTTTTCACGGTCTTTTTAATTACTAAGGAGTCAAGATCTGCAGTTTAGCACACCAAGACAGGTTTTCCCATGTTTACAAGAAAATTGATTCTATTAGCTCTTTGTCAGCTCCTCTGTGATATTGAGGGCTGCTGGAATGCTCTATACTTCTGCTCTGTGTTTTCCTTCTGCAGCAGCATGTATTAGGAAATAATCAGATAAGTGCTGGGAATAAAGAAAAAGTGAAATGAAACAATACTCTTCACCCTACCAAGCTCACAAACATACTATTACAAGGATTTGCACTACTTCAGGCAAGACATGGGAGAACTTAGATGCAGAATTATTCCACATAATTGTGGTGAAATTTGCATGCTATATAGAGTTTTTGTTTGGATAAAGTGCCTTCAAATATCAAGCAATGTTCTACTGTATATTGGAAAGGGGGATATATACTTCCCCTCTGCGGGGAAGCTCTGATGAATCCCTGACAACCTGGTGGCTCTTGTGTCCTGTGTTGTTTCATGTCCACTTCATCAGTGGGTATTCTCACCTGGGGACTATCCTTCCTGGGGACTGTTAGGGGACTGAGCTCTGAAGAACTCAGGGTTTGTAGTGTAGACGCCTCAAGAGCGTCTAGTGGAAGATATTAGTTGACCAAGGGAAACCAGTTGACATAATCTTTCTGGATTTCAGTAAGGCCTTTAATACCGTCTCTCACAGTATCCTTCTAAACACAGTATCCTTCTAAACAAAATGACCAGCATACAGCTGGATAAATACATAATGCAGTAGGTGAACAATTGGCTGATGGGTCAGGCTCAAAGGGTCATAATGAATAGGGTTATATTGAGCTGGCAACTAGTTAGTAGTGGGGTTTCACAGAGAAGGGCTGCATCTTAGGGCCAGTACTCTTTAGCATCTTCATAAATTATTTCAGTGCAGGACTTGAAGGTTTAATAACTAAGTTTGCAGACAGCATAAAACTGGAGGGAGCTACTGACACTCTTGAGGGTGAAGAGGTCCTGCAGAGGGATCTGGATAAATTGGAGAGATGGGCAATTTCCAATTTCCAATCACATGAAATTTAACAAGGGCCAGGCTTTGCACCTGGGACAAGGCAACCCTGAACATACATACAGACTGGGAAGTGAGAGACTAGAGAGAAGCCCTGTGGAAAGGGATCTGGTGTTTTGGATTGATGGTAAGTTGAACATGAGCCAACAGGTGCCTTGGTAGCCAAGAGGGGCAACAATGTACTGGGATGCATCAAGCACAGCATTGCTAGTGGATTGAGAGATATGGTTGTCCCACTCTGCTCTGCACTGGTGCACCTCCACCTTGACTACTATGTGTGGGTTTGGCTGCCACAGTATGATAAGGATATCAAACTACTAGACAGTGTCTACAGGAGGACCACAAAGTTGGTGGAGAGTTTAGAGGGGAAGTCATTTGAGGAGTGTCTAAAGTCACTTGATCTGTTTAGTCTGGAGGAGACTGACAGGAGACCTCATAGCAGTTTACTGCTTCCTCACGAGGGAAGAAGGAAGAGTAGGCACTGATCTCTTCTCTCTGGTGATTAATGATAAGAGCCAGGGGAATGGCAGGAAGCTGGGCCAGGGAAGGTTTAGATTGAATATTAGGAAAAAGTTCAGCACACAGAGGGTAGTAGTGACACAGTCACATGTGTCCTCCTTGTTCTGGCCCTACAACTTCCAACAATGCCTGGTTTTCAGGGAAGTCTACTGTGAGAATGGGGTCCTTTAGGATTAAAGTACCCAAATATGCATGCCTTTTTGATTTGGTTTGGATTGGTTTTTTTTTAGTAGAAGGCATAGTGGTGGTAGAACCAATCATCTAAAAATGTGATGGTTTTAAGTTTCAACTAATTTTCACTGAGACTTAGGTACTCCTACACTGTCTTTGAAAATGAGTAAGCTGTCAGAACACAATAGGTGTGAAGTTTCCCATTTAAACAAGGCTTGCCATTTGTTTAATTATCTCGGATGTATTCTTTAGTAGTCTAGCCCATTTTGTGAAGGAAGACTGTGACTTGGAGAATGCTTATAAATATTTGCTATGTGAAAGAGCTCCATTTTGCTGCCAATTTTTCTGAAAGCACAGGTCTTGGCAGAGTACATACAATTTACTTTTCCTTGGTGCAATGGCACATTTTACAATTCTTCCTTAATGTTCAGCAATAAACTTTATGATCTCCACTTACATAACTAGCAAAGTGAGAAAATTACATGCGTTATACACCTAGTAAAGCAGATAGTTGAATAAAAGTGAGTGTTTGGTCACATCAAAACAGTTTGTCTTGATAAATATATCTTCCCAACTTTTTTTGGTTGGTTGGTTGGTTTTTTGTTTAGGCCTGTTACCGTAACCAAAGAAGTAGTGAAAATACTCTTCCATCTCAGCAACAGAATTGAGGTTTGGGATGATGCTCTAAGAGCTGTTTCCAAAATCAAAATTGCAAACATTGTTCCCTAATTAACCTGGAGAAGGACACTGGAGAAAAGTTAATGATTTGATATGTTTTCTTGTCATAAATTCAAAAAGTACCATGCAAACCTGCCATACTTTTTCTTTTATTTCCTCAACAAATGGGTAATATACCAATGTTGTATATAAACCAACCATACACTTAGTGTAAATACTAGTATAAAGTTGTCACATTTTGAGTTTCTGAAACATCTTACTAACCCCTTGTTAACACGGTTTATTAGACCTGTAGTGTAACCTTGCTTGTCCCTTTTAAGTTTCACTTGCGCTTAGTGCTTAGCAGCTGTAGCATGCACAAAACATTGGAAGCTCTACAGTTTAGGGTTTAGGTTCCACAGATTCTGTTGCTGTAAATTTATCACAATAACAAGGATCTAAGATGATGCATCTTGTGATTTAAACTTCAGCTAATTTTAACTGTTTTCAAGAATAAAAGGTAGATAGTCCTTAGAAATGTAAAATAGTCATTTGTTATTCACTTTCTACCTGCCATTCATGATTTTCTGTATCTATCTTTCCTCAATCATCTCTTTTCTTGGTTAATGGGGACTATATTGCCTAGTCTTTCACCTGAACATACGTGATCATCCTCTCAACTTTCTCTGGATATCCTGTCAGGGCCTATAAACATGTTTCCAAGCATTAATAGTAAAATATAAAAAATGCCTATGCACCAATAATCAAACACAGGATATTATAAATATGAATTTACAATATGTTACATCACAGAGATGATTTTCTATGTTAGAATCTACTTCAGTCTACTAGTATGTCTGTTGCAAAAAGGAGATTCAATGAAACATACTCCAGCGATTTTTTAAACCAGTTTTGCCTCAAAAAACCTTTGTTTATCTGATACTTTTCTAAGAAGTTTACAAAGTTAAATAAAAGCTTGTGGAGATAAATTTTGTTCAGTGTTGATTCTTTGAGTTCTATATTTTCTTCTTGTTGAAGTGATGTCTGTGCTAGTGTAGCATTCAAATAATTGCTGACTATGCAAACTTACAGTAAGGTACCTCTTATAGTAGCATGCTTATATGGCAACACAACACATTGTCTCAACAACTAGCATGAATGAACAGGCATTCTGGGTTTTTTTTAGGCTTGAATTTCAAGTATTGGTTTCTCAGGTTTCAATTAAGTGTCTATTGGTACTTTGGACCAGTAGTCACTATATATACAAAACTTGACTCATTACCCGACCACAAACATGTTACTTAACTACATGTACTTCACTTCGTAATGAATGAAACAGCAGCAAAACAAAAAAACCTGTACAAAATCATTGAAAACCAATGACTATAAAAGTGCAAAAGTTATGGCTATGATTTTCCAACAGCAAGACCCTTAAATTTATAGTTCTTCCCCTCACAACATGAAGCACCATGCAAAAACATGAATATGTTTGTGTTTTGAATTTTTATTCTGGGAGAAATTGAGGGCAATTAGATTTTTTGTTTTCTTCTCAATGACTTCATTATTGTAGTTAGCAATTAAAAAAAAGACCAGTTGAAGTCAGATTAAATTTTTCTGTGGTGCTTAATATAAATCAACTACAGAAACACTTATGCTGTTTTCTAAGAGAACGGAGGAAAAAACCTTACAGAGCTAGTAAGGAGTGATACTGTTCATTGTGCAATCATGGGGCTAAATTAAGAGATTAGTTCAGCTAGGGGCTGTGCAGCTTGCAGGCTCTGTTTCATCTGGTACGTGGGAGTGATGATGGCCTATAAATTATGCCAGTAAAGGTGAGGATATCTTGCTGTCTCCCAAACTGGTACAGACACTCTACAGAGCACAAAGGACCTTGTCTGGAATGGATTTACTGTATACAGGTGATTGTAGTAATTTCCTACTGTTTTAGCGGTGTGAAATTCCTGCAAATTTTGGCCTTTTGGTGTCAGAAGTACTTGTCTTCTTTCCAGTCTCAGTGTTAATTTTGACATTGTTATACTGAGCCAGTCTGAATTTCAACTATTACTAACATTTCACTTATTGATTTTGCGTCAGCAGGAGGATCGTGTTTGACACAGTTAATCAGCAGAGGAAAGGTGATGAGTAGCCCTCAGTGGTTTTACATTTAATTTGTTGATAAGGGTTTAATTATCAGTAAGGATGAGAGTAACATGCTTGTGTTTATAAGTACAAAAATGGTACAATATTCACGTTGTTTTATCATGACTGATAGATTTGATTTCTTTTTTAAAAAAAATGTTAATGTAGTGTTGCTTGGATCAGTTATTCTTAAAGATCAATTTACTTGGGGAACTAGGTACAATGCCTGGAAGTTTTACTGTTATTGAAGGCAACCATTTTAAAGTACTTTTGTTTTTTCCCTTCCCCGTTAAATTCTATGTTTTAAAATGTCTTATATATGCAGAAATAGTTTACAATGCATAAGCATTAAAGAGGCTCCAGATCTGGATACAACATGGATATATTTTATTATGGATCTCTAAAACTGTGACAATAGGAGACTGAAATGCTTTCTGAACAAGTGAAAGCAGGACTGTAGTAAACACAGGCAGGATGGGTATGGTCTGCAGGTTTGTGTGGACTGTTATGAAGAATGACAATGCAGCATGGTCTTTCTTACAATGTATTACTTCAGAGAAATACCTTAGATAAAAGTAACTGGTAGCTGAGCACTTCCTTTATTTCTGAAATAAATATTGCTGGGTGTGGACTCTGGATGGATGGAGAAATTCTTGTAAAATAAATCACATCTGAAGTCTGAAATATATTTATTAATAGACTAATTTTAAGGAAAGTGTTAACTAAGTGTTGATGCTAAAATATGTATATGAAACCTAAGAAAAAATGCAAACCTGATTATTTGGGCAGAAATAATAAATTCAAAAGAATGCACTGACTGACAAGTGAGGGTACTTTTCTATACCTCCTCAAATGGTGGCTCTCCCATCCAAGAGTTTTGAGGGAACTGGCGGATGTGCTGGCCAAACCCCTTTCCATCATCTTCCAGCAGTCCTGGATGACTGGGGAGGTTCCGCTGGACTGGAGGTTGGCTGATGTCGTGCCCATCTATAAGAAGGGGCGCAGGGAGGATCCGAGGAACTACAGGCCTGTCAGTCTGACCTCGGTACCGGGGAAAGTCATGGAGCGGGTGATCTTGAGTGCGATCATGAAGCACTTGCAAGAGAACCGGGTGATCAGGCCCGGTCAACACGGGTTCGTGAAAGGCAGGTCTTGCCAGACTAATCTGATCACCTTCTATGACCAAGTGACTAAACTCTTGGATGAGGGAAAGGCTGTGGATGTGGTCTTCCTGGACTTCAGTAAAGCCTTTGATACAGTTTCTCATAGCATTCTGCTTTGGAAACTGTCGGCCTCTGGCCTGGATGGACGCACACTCTCCTGGGTGAAAAACTGGTTGAATGACCGGGCCTAGAGGGTGGTGGTAAATGGAGTTAAATCCAGCTGGAGGCCAGTGACAAGTGGGGTTCCCCAGGGCTCAGTCCTGGGTCCAGTCCTGTTTAATGTCTTTATCAACGACCTGGATGAAGGCATTGAGTCCTCCCTTAGCAAGTTTGCAGATGACACCAAGCTGGGAGGAAGTGTCGATCTGCTGGAGGGTAGGGAGGCTCTGCAAAGGGATCTGAACAGGCTGGACTGCTGGGCTGAGACCAACGGCATGAGGTTTAACAAGGCCAAATGCCGAGTCCTGCACTTGGGACACAACAACCCTAAGCAGAGGTACAAACTAGGAGAAACCTGGCTGGAAAGCTGCCAGGAGGAGAAGGACCTGGGGGTGATGGTTGACAGCCGACTGAACATGAGCCAGCAGTGTGCCCAGGTGGCCAAGAAGGCCAATGGCATCTTGGCTTGTATCAGGAACGGCGTGACCAGCAGGTCCAGGGAGGTTATTCTCCCCCTGTACTCAGCACTGGTGAGACCGCACCTCGAGTACTGTGTTCAGTTCTGGGCCCCTCACCACAAGAGGGATGTTGTGGCTCTGGAGCGAGTCCAGAGAAGGGCAACAAAGCTGGTGAAGGGGCTGGAGAACAAATCTTATGAGGAGCGACTGAGACAGCTGGGATTGTTCAGCCTGGAGAAGAGGAGGCTGAGAGGAGACCTTATTACTCTCTACAACTACCTGAAAGGAGGTTGTGGAGAGGAGGGTGCTGGCCTCTTCTCCCAAGTGACAGGGGACAGGACGAGAGGGAATGGCTTCAAGCTCCGCCAGGGGAGATTTAGGCTTGAGATTAGGAAAAAGTTCTTCACGGAGAGGGTGGTTAGGCATTGGAACAGCCTGCCCAGGGAGGTGGTTGAGTCACCGTCCCTGGAGGTGTTTAAGGTTAGGGTAGACAAGGTGCTTAGGAGCATGATTTAGGGATTGGTGGGAATGGTTGGACTCGACGATCCGGTGGGTCTCTTCCAACCTGGTGATTCTGTGATTCTGTGATAGTTGCAAACCAGTGTGCAGTCTTGAATTTGCTCTTTGAATATTAAATTAAATAACTGCTCAACTACTGTGTCCTGGATTACACTGTTGAAATTCATTTATCTCAGTAGGTACTGGTGGATGATGAGATTTATCTTACTATGGAAATCATGGAGCAGAAACCTATTGACTGTGTTTTGCATGTTAAAACTGAAGGGATCATTATGGAATTAATAGTATGGTTTTAAGTCTTTTGAACAAAATCTGGAATGAGTCTGAGGATTTCAACCCATGCCTTACCTTTCACTGCAGTTTAGCAGTCCCTGTGTTGTCTCAGAGAACAATATTAAGAAAAATCCCTTATACTCCTACCCGAATTTCCCATCAGTTTACGCACTTAGGATGTGTTCATAATTTTAAATGGAAAAAAAGTCTTTCTCCTGCCTAGTTTTATAATTTCTTCATCTGAATGACTGTGACAGAAAGAAGGGACTCTAGTTCTTATGTTTTATTCTTCTGGTCATATTCCTTTAGGGTTGTTCTGCTTGGATCTTTACCTTTCTGCCACGAAATATTGACTTCTATTAAAAATAATTAAAAGTTTCTGCTGAAAAAGTTCTGATAAGGAAAAAAAATAATCCCTATCACACCCCCAGCCCTGATCTTTAGTCTCTAGAGTGATAATCCATATATATACCAATTTGTACTAGAAGATTCATTGATAGTTAATAAATACCATATTATTCCAGAGTATGATGGGATTTCTAAGCTGCTTTTTGCCTTTGTTAGCAGTTTGTTTTTATCTTTGGCTGTTACTGGTGATTGATCCAAATGAAATATTAATTAAAATTAACCTAATATGTTGTATTTATCATGGGGTCATAATGGGGAATACATAGATGTGGAGTTCACTTTGAACTACCACTTTCAGCTGTTCACTTTCAGTGGGAGATTGTATGTACCACGTGTTCCCTGAGTGCTCTTTGAAGAACAGTTTCTAAGTGTCCTTTGGCTATCACTGTTGCTGCTCTTAATAAAGACCTGTTCCCACTACTGTCAAAACAGAAGGCCTGAGGATTAATTTAGGGAAAAGAAGGACTTGGATTGTTTTTGAGATCTGCTTTTTTTTTTTTTTCACAGCATGGAAAAGGGTAAGACAGGAACTCAGACAGCAGTAACTGATATCAGTAAAGGAAAAAGGCCACAATAACTGAGATGTAGTTTTGATAGATATTCTGCAAGATCTAATGTGTTAGACCTTAAATGCAATTGCTCTGAAATGATACTGACAAAATTATAATAAATTTTTCCATCAAGAAGCAGTTGTCCCCTTTGGGTAAACAAAATGATGGCTTGATTGTTAGGAGAATAAAGGAGTATATTGTCATATTGCAGTTCTTAAAGACAGAGATTTTGGTAAAAAAAATAAACACTGACAACCATGAAACTGCAAAGTAGCACCTTCTAATTCTTCACATATTCATTAATTAATGAGTGCCTTACATCACCAACAAGCACAGCAGTTGGTTTGTAGACCTTGAAAGGCTGATATATTTCATACTGTCGTCAGAATCAAATGTGGTTTCATCTTGGGTTGAAAATAAGGCTTTGATACTATAACATGTACACATACTATTCAAATCATTACCTCTGTGGTCTTCAGTACTGGCAGGTTCTGTATCTTCTCAGAGGCACACTGGCTTTCGAAAGACTCAGTTCAGGCCAAGAAGTCTATTCATATGGAAATGATCCAGGTCCAAAATATGTACTATAGATCAGGAAGAATGTATTGTTTTAATATCCTTTGTGTCTGAAAAATCAGGTCAACTGTACACACCACAAATATCTGTAAAATACACATGAAGTGTTTCTAAAAATGAGTGTAGTTAGAGTGGGTTTAATGTAGCTTGTGCTTATGCATCTTTTTTCAGTAATAAGAGCATACATACATATAAAGCTTTTTTCTTGCTAGGAGTAAACTCTTAGCAGAAATCAACAGTATAATTTTGTCACATTTTTTAGATCGAAACCATAAGACTAATGAATAACTTTATTATTACCTGTTGCTGTGGTTTGAGCTAAATTAGAGTCAGTTTTGTGACTGAGTTGCTGTAAGTAACTTCATTCTCTGAAAACTAACTCCATATTTTTAAGACAGGGTTCTCCTCTAATGAGGATAACACAGGGCATTGGTATGCAAAAAGACCAATGCTTATGCTTAGTCAAGGCCATCAGCTGGCAGAAAGGGGCTGCACCTGCAAGGAGGGGCAAATAGAGCAGGTGACCCTGAACAGAGTATTCCATCCCATATACGTCATACTGGGTATGAACTTGAGGGATCCTTAGGGTGTCACTCTTCTGTGATGGCCAACTTCCAGGGAGGATTTTGTCTGTATGATTGTTCCTAATCCCAAACCTGTGTGTTCCTCAGTCCAACTTCCTCCAAGACCCATTCTTTCATGTCTGCTCTGCAGTATTTGTGGTGATGTATGGTCATTGAGGGGTGGGATGGGGATGCGGTCTCATATATCTGTATATTTCTATAACTTTCTATTTCTCTTCCTCCTCCTCCTCATCTCATTAAAGCTGTAGTTTTAGTTTCCAAACTGCAACTCTTTCTTTCCCCCCCTCTAATTTCCCTCTCCCTTTTCTCTGCAAAGACGGGGTGGGGAAGGGATTTAGGAGCTCAGCTGCATGGTTTTAACTGTCAAAATTTAGCCAGGTGGGGCTAAACTGTGACACCAGTTTACAACTTCTTAAGATGTTTGTAGAATTCAGTGAAATTGTTTTTTCTTGACTATTTATATGTTAAATATTTTTGTCTTCATTTCATGAAGCCATATAACTCTGTGTATGCATCTATAGATATTTCTGGCATGGATAATGTTATGTTTAAATTAGGATAATATGCTCTTTAACACTTCTATATTGACTTTAGGGTATATTTTGAGTCAGGGTAATGCGATTATACTTGTTTTTAAAGGTGTGATGTTAAATAAAAGTACAACGAAGTATTTATGTAAGATGCTTTAGGGTGAATGAGGAATTGACTCTAATAATATACAACCTAATGAATTTTTAAATATCAGATATTCTCACTAATTATACAAATAGCAAAAACATAGGAAGAAAACCCCACTAAATGTAATCTTTTTTTCTAATGGTGATTTTTAAAATTTGACAATAAACTATTGCAGAGTTGTAAATAAATTAGACCAAATGAAACCTCTGGGAGTTCTCTGGTCTGACTTCTAGCTTAAACTATGGTTGTAAAAGGTTGCACAGGTCCCATGGCTATTTGATTTCTTTAAGCATTTCTCGGAATGGAATACCATAAGTTCTCTTGGCTACATATTGCAATGTTTGACCACTTTCACGGGCAGAGTGTATCATTGCTAGTCTGGGAAGGACAATATACCGTGAAAAGGTACTAATGAGTGAGTAAACTTAATACCGAGTACAAAATAGTACACAAACTAAAGAGTAATGCACATGACATTCAGCAACTATTATAGCAATCTAAGCTGCTAGCATGTATTGTGTTGGTCATAGGTTCTAACATGTGCGGTTCCTCCAAGAAAACTAGTCATATTCCACTGTATTGTGAACTGACACAACTTCTTCCTTATGGACTAATTTTATTTTGTAGGACTCAAAGAAATCAAGCATAGGTCTGTGAATCCTTTGAAGTAATTACTGATTCTTTCAAGACATACAACATTGACTTTGCATTTCAAAGAACAGTAACTGGCCAGTACTTTCAGCATTTAAAAATCTGGGTTTCACATTTTCTTTGAAGCAGCTCTCTCTTTTTGGATAACAGAGAGGTGCATACTGTACAAAGAAATCTGAATGTATTTCACACTTTTGAAAACTGCTGTTCTAATATTCCAAAAATTAACTCCTGTACATAGGGCATGTACTGTTTTAATCAAAGGGATGAGTCATTTTATACTCTGTCATTTGGAGTGTTGAAGGGAGCAAGAGGCACACGTACTTTTCACCAAGAGGAAGCTTGGAATGTTTTCACTAATTTTAAGTGTGCTGTACTTAATACATAGTACTAAGACAGAACTAGAAATACTCTCCTTTCTCCCTGTCAGTTTAAACAAGGAGTTCTTGAGGGGCTGTTGTATATTGCTTGTGACTTGTTGCAGGTACGTGGGAGTTCCTTATGTAGCTGGAACATAATAATACATTAACAATAATAAAACACATGTAGAACTTCATATGGTTGAAGCACATTAGAAAAAAGACCCCCTTTAAGAGAGAAACAAGGAGATAAATTATGTCATAGTTTTTCCATCAGACCACAATAATATTTTTTTAAACTGAAAATGCCAGAAAAAATTCAGTTAAATCCTCTCCAGATTCAGCAAAATATTTTAAAATATATTTAACTTTGAGAATAGGAGTTTCAAGGAAAAAATTTTGTGTTTGGTTCTCTAAAATGCAGTTTGTGTGTATAAAATGTGTATACAATAGGATGCACATGATTTATTTGCATTATTTTTATACTATAAAATAAAATATTCTCTTGTATATTATGCACTGTTGCTCATAGTAGTTATACTGTTTTACCTCTTGACATTCTCAATGTTCTGTACTTCTTTTGGTAACTTTCCTTTCTAAATCTATGAAATTCCTTTTTCTGTGTGTTAGTATAGTGTCAGTGCACTATATAAATCACCTACAAGAGAGGAATGTCCAGAATTTACCAAAATTCTTAGTACAAATTTGCCAGGAGGTTTATCTATTTTCTGTGTTATTCATCTTAATTTTTAACCTGCAGAAGTATTGCCCAGGAGCTAGAGGTTTCAGTTTCATGCTTTCTCTTGAACAAAAGGCCTTGTTCACATGGGGTTTACATCTCATTCACATTTCTTCCTATTTTATAATCCACACACTGAACTAGATTCTGAAATTTCTATGAAATGCTCTATATTTTACTGCCCTTCATGCAGGAGAACCTTTTGAACTGTATAAACCAATACTGTCTTTAAAATCCAGAGTGTATTACTATATTAATTAATGAATTATGTTGGTACTACATTCACATAAAATTTATATTTTTCTTGCATGTAAATAGTGACTATATGGGGCAACTTGGTCATACATCTGCCAGCTGTGAAATTAATAGTAAACAACTAAAAAAAGGCTTAATTGCACAAAGAAAGTGTGAAAAAAGGAGAGAAATAGAAAAAAACAAACAATACTGTTTACTCAGAATGTTTCTTAATGTAATTCTGGAAATCATTGCTTAGAGATTTAAGAGATTATGCACTTGCAGCTGAATTTTAAAAAGTACTTGTATAAAAGTTGACACTGCATCAGGACAAGTTAAAGAATTTGTATCTGCCCATTCATCTGAAGGTTTTGTTATTGTCTATGTAAAGTCCATGAAAATGATACAGTAGAAGGATCTTACAATAACAAATTATAAAGTAATAAAGTGGCAGATTAATTTAGATATTGATAAACAAAAAGGAATTTGCATAAGAGCATTGTTTACCTATTAAAAAAAAGAAACTTTATAAAGGCATGCACAATGGATTTCTATACTCAATTAAATTCTCAACAGAGTTTACATCAACTTGCTTTTTCCATTGTTGAAGTGTAGAATTAATTGTTCTGGGGTGCTCTGGAAGCTGAGGCTTCTCCAGATATTTCAGATACCTACAGTCTGATGATTTGATGGCTGTTTTCCTATTTTAAGGATAATCTGTTAATCTGTAGCGGGGGTATTGTGAAAGAACTCCTGCCTTATGGGAAAATGTGAAAACCAACAGATGTGTGTAATATCTAAAGAGTGGATCATGCTGTAATCTTATACTTACTTCCATCCTCAAAAGAAGAGGGAAAGTTCAGATTTCGTTCTGAAACTTGTCCTTCAGGAACATTTCACTCTCTAGCCTGCTTCATAAACCATTTTGCTTCAGAGGAATCACACCTCTTAACTTGCCAGAATCTTTCGTATTGGTCGCTCAGTATGGGGCCTACTGGCATATGATGCCACACCCAGAATTTTCAGAATGAGTTTCCACAAGAAAAATCAGTACAGGCTGATCCCTCTAAGAGGGAAATATGCTGTCCACACTAGAGGTGTGTACAGATTTTGGTACCCACCTTGCTTGGGAACTCAGATGAGTGGTGTTTTCTTTTTCCCTTTGTGATACGCTACTCTACCCTGAAAATATTTGGTTTTGAAGCCATTAAACATGATTTAACACTTCCAAAATTCTGAATATGTTGTCGGTTTCCCTATTCCTATTTGATTCAGACAAAATCTATACTGTCATGTTTTCAAGGAGTCAATTTCAATAACTTTCTCTTAGGAGGAAGATTTGCAGAATTCTTTTGCTAAATTAATTACCTCCCTCCTTTCTCTCTCTCTCACATGCTATTCTCTACTGCTTCACTACTTACCTTAGAAGCAGGAAGAAAAGTCAGTTCTTCTCTCTGCTATTTTGTTCATGGAGGGCAGCATAAGTACACTGAATGAAAAAATGCAGCTCCCAGCTAAGCTGCTACTATGTGGTTGAACAAAATAACCAGTTATAATAGAAGAGCTGTTTATGTATTTGTTTTAGCCCTACAAGGCCTTTTTCTTCACCAGTTCCATATACAGAGGAGAAAAAGATATCATCAGGAGGTAGGTTAAAGCTAAGGAATAGGAATGTGAAAGTGGAAGGAAGAAGCCTTCAGGAGTAGGCTAATAAGGACAGATGGCTGAAGGTAGTAAGAAAACATCAAGGACCACAAAGTAAATACAGTAAAGAAAAGGAGAAGATAGATGTTGCCCAGAAAGGGAGTGCAGGATCTGGAGCCAGATCACTGTGAATAGGTTACAGAAATGACAGAACAATACAAAGGCTCAGTAAAAGGTAATATAAGAGATTAGGGAATTTAGCTTGTAATGTTGCAGTATTGGGATGGAAGAATTTCTGAAGATATCATCAGCCAGTCTTGTAATATATCCAAAATTTTTTGAGGTTTTTATTATAAAGAGGACATCTTTGTTAGCAGAAAGTTGGCTACAGCTTTGTTAAAATTTAATACTGCCTGGAGAATTACAAGTCTGTAATGATATCAAAATTCAATTAAATAGATTTTAAAATAAATAAAAGGCTAAGTCTTCCATAACTAAACCATTTCTAAAATTCTCAGTCCAACAAATAGAGTTGCGTGCTTTAAGAGAGCTCTCCCTGCTTTTACTGGGCTCAGTCACAGAGCTGTGGTAAGAATAACATCAATGGTTTGAATCCTCGTTTTGGTCACACATACAAGGGTCTATAGTCTTCTCCCCACTGAACATCTGCAAAGTGGAGCTCTATTCTCTCCTTAGTTATTGGAGGCACGTATATGCAGGGAAGAGATATACTTGTTTATGATTTTCACAATGTGTTGTTTTGGTGGGGGAAATGACATTTGGTAAACATAATTCAAGCTGACCTCTAGCCATTGTTGCCCTTGAAGTCTGTGGGGCCTGGTGGGATCCACCCAAGGGTATTAAAGGAGCTGGCAGGTGTGCTTGCCCAACCCCTTTCCATCATCTTCCAGCAGTCCTGGAAGACTAGGAAAGTTCCTCTTGACTGGAGGCTGGCTGATGTTGGGCCCATCTACAGGAAGGGTTGCAGGGAGGACCCAGGGAACTACAGGCCTGTCAGTCTGACCTCAGTGCTAGGGAGAAGTCATGGAATAGATGATCTTGAGTGCTGTCAGGAAGTATGTGCAAGAGAACTGGGTGGTCAGGCCCAGTCAACATGGGTTCACGAAAGGCAGGTCTTGCCAAACAAACCTGATCGCCTTCTAGGATAGAGTGACTCGACTACTGGATGAGGGAAAGACTGTGGATGTAGTCTTCCTGGACTTCAGTAAAGCCTTTGACACAGCTTCTCACAGCATTCTGCTTGAGGCGCACACTCTTCTGGGTGGAAAACTAGTTGGATGGCGGTCCACCAGATCATCAAGTCCAACCATTCCTATCAAACACTAAACCATGCTCCTTAGCACCTCATCCACCCGTGCCTTAAACACATCCAGGGAAGTCACCAGGGAAGGTGACTCCCTGGGTAGCCTGTTCCAGTGCCCAATTACCATTTCTGTGAAAATTTTTTTCCTAATGTCCAGCCTAAATCTCCCCTGGCGGAGCTTAAGGCCATTCTCTCTTGTCCTGTCTCCTGTCACTTGGGAGAACAGGCCAGCACCCTCCTCTCTACAACCTCCTTTCAGGTAGTTATAGAGGACAATGAGGTCTCCCCTCAGCCTCCTCTTCACCTGGCTAAACAACCCCAGCTCTCCCAGCCGCTCCTCATAAGACCTATTCTCCAGCCCCTTCACCAGCTTCGTTGCTCTTCTCTGGACACAATCCAGAGCCTCAACATCCTTCTTGTGGTGAGGGGCACAGAACTGTTCAAGAGGTGGTCTCACCAGTGCCAAGTACATAGGGAGAATAACCTCCCTGGACCTGCTGGTCACGCTGTTTCTGATACAAGCCAAGATGCCATTGGCCTTCTTGGCCACCTGGGCAAACTACTGGCTCATGTTCAATCAGCTGTCAACCAAAACCCCCAGGTTCTTCTCCAGGCAGCTTTCTAGACACACTTCTCCTAGTCTGTAGCACTGCATAGGGTTGTTGTGCCCCAAGTGCAGGACCCAGCACTTGGCCTTGTTAAACCTCATGTCATTGGTCTCAGCCCAGTGGTCCAGCCTGTTCAGATCCCTTTGCAGAGCCTCCCTACCCTCCAGCAGATCGACACTTCCACCCAGTTTAGTGTTGTCTGCAAACTTGCTAAGGGTGCACTCAATGCCTTCATCCAGGTCATTGATAAAGACATTGAAGAGGGCTGGAGCCAGCACTGAGCCCTGGGTAATGCCACTTGTAACTGGCCTCTAGCTGGATTTAACTCCATTTACCACCACTCTCTGGGCCCGGCCATTCAACTAGTTTTCCACCCAGGCTAGATTCAGAATTCTTCTTGCCCTAATAAAATGTATTCAGTGACTTCTTTCAAGGTGACAAAGGCAAGCTGGCAAAGTGAAACAGCATCAACCGTGCAGCTATTTTTTTGTTTGTCTGATTAATTCTGTTATTTTTTTAATGATAGAGTTGTAGCTAGCTTTCCTGGAGTGTTAAGACCTGATTTAGCTTTTTAGACCTCCAATACAAATCATTCAAGTGGCGATCAAGAAAAAATCTTCAGGATACAGCTTAAACTGACTTGTTGATTAGGACTGTTAATCCTGCACTGTCATTTGGAGTGAGGAACCTGTACACAATTTTCCTGTCAAGAAAAAGGAGAATAAATTCCCAAAGTCTACAGTGGTTAGGACACTTCTTTGGGGTGTGGAATGACATTCAGATCAGTTCACTTCTACAGCTGGTCAATGGCCCCCTACATGGAAGCTCTACTCACTGCCTTTCTCCAATTTGGTGTCACTTGCCTGCTGGAATTGTACTCCATCCCACCTGCTTATGTGATCATCAAGTGGTGATATTAAATTGCAGAGACCAGTGAGCAAGATGTCTTCCAAGATTTTAGACAGGGTCAGGAGATTGGTGTCTGTGGCCCCTGCAAATGTCCTATGACCTTCCTCATTCCCATACACATTAAATTCAGACTCACTTGCTCCTGATGTGCTGCCCATCCTGACCGTTGTGACCAGGGCACTATGCCTATGCTTAAGCTCCAGGTCAACTGGTGGAACAAGAACAAGCTTCTGGTGTTTCTCACCCTGATGGCCACTCTCAGCCACCTGTGTGAACATGTCTTCTGGCTGTCCTTGCAGCCTTACCATCTGTGGCTCTGGATCTGGACTGCAGATTCTCTGCAATGACCTTGGCAATTGCCTTCTTATTCTGCTGCACTGTCTAACGTATTAACAGCAGCGCCACACTCCTTACTGTGAGGCTCACATGCTGTGGGCTGCACCCTGGTGATGCTGCCACAGTGCCCAGACTCCACCCTGTACAAAACAATTCCTCCTGCTGCTACCTGCACATGCTCATTCTGAACGTTTCACAACAGCAAAAGTATGCACTGATTTTCTGCTTATGGGAGTCATAAACTCTGGCTATACAAGCACTCTCTCTAGCGTGAGTTTTTTTGGAGCTACTGTCTCTTACTGGAGTGCTGCATGTCATTTCCTCATGCTGCTCAGACGAAAAACAGTTATTCCCAAGGAGTATGAGGTGATGAGTGGCTCATGTTGAATTCACAGGCAGCAGCCGTTAATAAGTTACTGTAGTTGCTGCTCTCACAAGAGGCAGTGGCATCTGGCAAAGTCATTTTGATAACCAGATTTTCTGTGCTTTTCCCATTTGAGGAATAGCAAACTTCAGATGCTGCTTTTCAGAAGTCCTTAAAAGCTTTTTAAATATAAATTGATGGGGTTTTTTTCCTTTTCTTTCTGCCTGTCCAATGTGTTCTGTGCTCTTCTATGAGCTTCCCAACTAGCTGACCACACTGCCCTGACAGCTGCGATCTGCAGTGAAGCTTGCCCACCCAGAGACTGTGCAGGGGGACCATGCTGGACTGCTGGTGGTGGTAGGATTTACATTCATAAAGAACCCTGAGACCTGGATTGAACTGCAGGTTTTTTCAAATTCTCTGTGACAAGAATAAAGTCTGTATTTTGTGTCTCTGTGTGTGCTTTCTCCTAAACATTTTGAATTTTGTAAATCTTGCTAGAAAGTGTTTTTTTTTTTTCCTGCAGTGGACATTCTGTAAAACAGGAAATACCATTTCACAAGGAAGTAGAGTGTGATTCTGGAGATCATGAACTGTGGTAAATGTTGGACAGAACCAGCAAGCTGAGAGTTAAAAAAAAAGAAAGAGAGCTCCTGGAAAAGGATAAATGTTTTGATCACATTATGTTTATGTTCTTCATTGAATTGATTTTAAATATTATGAATAAGCTTGAAGTCTACAGCTCTCCAGGCTATTCCTCTGAAATGTGAATTCCTCTAAGTCAGAGCTTCCTGGAAGGAACAAATCAGTTCAGCAATTTTTCAAATGCAAAAGAAACTGAAAGATATGTCTTAGTAATTGTGTATTTAATTTTTACAGTTCAAAAAGAATCTTTTATTCATTCTTTTGAAAAATTAATGTAATTTTTACCTCTATTTTACATTGAAATTTGTAGCAATTTTAAAATATATTATTTAAAATTTAAATTTTTGAACTAAATTCCCATTTATTTTCATTCTTATCAAACTTTTAAGATCTAAGATTAAACTATGTCATTGTCTTAAAAAGAATTTGGGTTTTTATTAAAGATAAAAAACACATCTAGAGGCATGATGAATCTGTTTCCTTATCAGATCTAGTGAGGTCTCTTCTGCTCCCTTCTGATGTAGAAATGCAGACAGCAATAGACAGTTGTCAGAACTTTGTGCCATTTTTCTACACCTCCTATGCATTTCCTTTTAACATCACAATAGGAATGTGGAATGAGAGGCCTTTGATCTCAATCACAAAAACTGAGCTCTTGAAATTTGTGATGAGAAACACAGTTTACATCTTTCATACATATAACCAGCATGGGGGAAAGTACTTTTTCCTTTAGTTTTAACCTATACTTATGAATAAATGTGTTTATATCATGTGCTTAATAGACCTGCCACACATTGATGTATATGACACTGTTTTGTGACTCAGGTACTGCTGCATTAGTATAGTTCAGTCTAGACAGCAAGACTAAAAAGAATAAAATTGGAGGGTTTTTTACAAGGAGGCAAGGAACCTCTGTGCATGATTTATTGTTACAATAACACACATGCTGAACTTTCCATGTGTAGGCCGTATTTATTCTGTATTGGTTCTGCTATGACTATGCCATGCCTGCAGATGCTGCCTGCAGTGGCCAGTTTCCAGCCCTTTATAAGTTCCTTCTCAAACTAGTAGCCAATTTTCCTTGCTCTGACCCAACTCATTCCCTACCACTTCTCTGTTTAGATTTACATCTATGCCCACCAACTATGAATGAATCATTAGGAAAGCTGAATTTGTGAATTTCTTTTGGCCAGAACTGAGCTGAACCATCACTGCCTCACCAGGGTATTATGATTTTTGTAACAGGAATGGATTGTGGAAAGGCTGTTGAGTGTAAGTGGAACTTGTTTTTCTCTTCCAGTCAGTATAGATTTTGCCCACTTCTTGTGAAGCACAAGAAGGAGATCTGCTTATGTGCTCATGGGCAGATGGAGTAGGTGCCTCAGGATTTCTCTCACCTGTGCTCTTTTGTGCTATGCATTTATCAGAAGAGCTGCCCTGACCAATCTTTTATACCACAGTGCCCCTGGTAAAAGGCTCATAGCAGATAAGAACCTGCCTGTAACCAGTAAACATTCAGCGTCCTAATTGTCCCCAAAGACAGGCTTTTTTACTTACCTAACAGAGGTGCTTTTGTCACTTCGGTCATACTGGTGAAGTAATCCTCAGTTTGGGAGTAGCAGTTATAGTTTCCAGCATGTTGGTGGAGGAGTCCTACATAGAAAGAAAATGCAAGTGAAATGCTGTGAAAAAAAAAAAAAAGAGACAACATCTATGAGCCTTGTGGAAACTGCTTACACAGTCTTGTAAGCGTGTAATTCACCATCAGGAGAATACAGAGAGTTCATTACTACCATAGCCCAAAGGAATTTGTAAATGAACATTTGTAGTTTCATCTAATTAATTTATTCTAAATTATAAGGGTATGTATTTCTTGCTTCATATATAATACCTCAGCAAGCTTTACACGTTTAGGACCTTGGAGATTTATGGGCTATCATTTATGGCAGGTAATGATATAAATTGATTGGATATTATCTAATTTATTTTCTAATATAATATTTGAACGCAAATAAAATAAAGGCTTTTTTCAAGCTCTAATGATTTAACATGCTATTATGAACATATGTACTTAATAAAGATATTATGTACTTGTAGTTAGTTAAGCATCTCAACACTGGGAGAGTAGAAGATATTCCAGGGAAAATGTTCATCACAAAGAAAAACAGTTTTATACTTTTGTATAAACTTCCCATGACTGCCAATGACAAACAGCCTCCTTGGGTGGCTGATTTAATATGGTTTGATAAATGTTCTGGAAAAGTAAATTAGGTTCATTTTGTAAATTAAATAAATAGGTTAGTGAAAATCTTTTCTAAAATCAGAATAGCAATTGTCTGTAATGGACAGCAGACTGTTTGCTTTATAAACCATACATAGTGGAATGCAAAGTGAGCATGAAGAGTTTTGGAACCGTATTCCCAAACTGTCTTTCGTTGACTTAGGTCAGTTAATGATAGTGTGCAGAGTTGATAAAAACAGCTTTATGTTTTCTTGTGCATTAAACCAGAATGAGTCCTGAAATATCAACTTTTAGTTAAACTAAATTTCTGAAATTTATAACTTTAGAAATACCAGACATTTAAAGCATATTGTTTGAAAAATACAGAATTCTTTTCACTCTTTTGCAATACAGTAAGTAATATATTTACATTATTTAATATAGTGAACACAGGAGATTAGGAAAAGGGAAAGGTCTTCCAAAACTAACATGTTTTAATCTTTGGTGGTGTAACAGCACTGCTACATTTCTGCAATATCTTATTGGCAATATCCAGATCAACTTTTTTTCAGGAAACCTTCTGGAAAATGAGATTTCTGGTACATCAGTAGCAATTTCAGGACAGATATGGACAAGTTATGTAATTTCAAGCATCACATCTAGAGGATCGGTACAATGAGAGTAAGGGAACGTAAAGATGCAAGAAAAATAGAAGAAAATAAAACAAATACTGCCCTATAAACCATTACTTTTCCTGTGTCCACTGCTGTGGTTATCCCATTATAGAATGCTTTTAGGTTCTGGACTTTTTCTGGTGGCTGTCTCTGTTCCTGTATCAGGAAGCTCAGGGTGTGGTTCCACCAGTCTATCTCTTGCTTATAAATTTTATTCCCTGTGCTTTGACAGGTATTCTCAAAATTGAAAATGCTGAGGATTTTTTTTTAAAATATGGTCAGGTAATTCTATCTTTTGATTAGTATGATCTTGTTATCTATCTTTTTCCCCCGTAAGTAAGAAATTACTTAAAAAGAATTTACTTAAACTCAGGAGAAATTTAAGAGATATTTTTCTATGAACAAGGTCACAGCAGAAAACACCATATTACATCTTTAAAATTACAAAACATAAAGGCCACAATTTCTACTGAATGTACAGGTGGCATTGCATCTTGTATGTTAAATGAATGGTAAGTACTGGTCTTTTGTTGCAGCCATCCAACCTATTTCTTGTCCACCAAACAGTCCACCCATCAAATCCGTATCTCCCCAATCTAGAGAGCAGGATGTTGTGGGGGACCATGTCAAAGGCTTTACAGAAATCCAGCTAGATCACATCTATCGGTTTACCTGTTTCCACTGCTGCAGTTACCCCATCATAGAAAGCCACTAGGTTGGTCATACAGGATTTGCCCCTGGTGAAGCCATGCTGGCTCCCTTTAATCACCTCCATGTCCTCTACCATAGCTTCTAGGAGGATCTGTTCAACGATTTTCCCAGACAGTGGTGAGGCTAACAGGTGCATAGTTCACAGGGTTGACTTTTCTGTCCTTTTTAAAAACACTGACAATGTTACCCTTCTTCCAGTAATGAAGGACTTCTCCTTACTACTGTGACTTTTCAAATTGAGTATCCAGTGAACATCTTACCTTATTATTAAGACTGTGGCAAAGAAGGCATTAAGTACCTCAGCCTTCATCTCATCCTTTGTCACTGTTTTTCCCTTGCATACAGTAAAGAATGAAGATTCTCCTTGGCACTCCTTTTACTGTTGATACACTTGTAGAAAGATTTTTTTATTACCTTTCAGAGAACTGGCCAATTTAAGTTCTAATTGGGCTTTAGCCCTTCTGATTTTCTCTCTACATGATCTCACTTCATCCCAGTAGTTCTCCAGAGATGCCTGCCCCTTCCTTCAAAGCTCATATACTCTCTTCTGTTTTTCTGATATGGCCTCAGATCTCTCTGCTCAGCCAGGCTGGTGTTCTCCCCTGCTGACTCATTCTCTGGCACACAGGAATGGCTTGCTCTTGCACCGCCAGTATTTCCTTCTTAAAAAGCATCCAGCCCTGTTGTGCTCCTGTGCCCTTAAGGACTATGTCCCATGGAATTTGATCAAGCATCCTTCTGAACAGAATGAAGTCTGCCCTCTGGGAGTCCAAGCTGGCTGTTCTGCTGACACACCTACCCACCTCCTCACCCCTCCCTTAACTTCTCCTAGAACTGAGAATTCTATCATCTCATGATTGCTATGCCCCAGGCATCCTCCAGTCATCACCTGCAATCCCAGAAGACCTTCTCTGTTCAAAAACAACAGGTCCAGTGGGGCATTAGTTGGTTCACTCACCAGCTGTGTAAGGAAGTTGTCTTCCACACACTCCAGGAACCTCCTAGACTTTTTCCTCTCTGCTGTATTATACTTCCAGCAGATATCTGTCAAGTCTCCCTTAAGGGCAAGAGCTAGCAATTGTAAGACTTCTCCCAGTTGCTTGTAGAATAATTCATAAGATCATCAATCCAACCATCAAGAGACTACTAATGCAATTTGGTATTGGGTCTGGCTAAGATGGAATTGACTTTCTTCTTAGCAGCCCACATGATGTTGTGCATTGGACTTGTGATTAACACAGTGTTGTTAGCACACTGCTATTGTGGCTGTTGCTGAGCAAAGTTCACACATCATTAAGGTTTTCTCTTTTTTCTCTGTTGCCCTCACACTTCCTTCTGCCCCTGTGAGTAAGCACGGGGTCAGCAAGGAGCTAGGAAGGGGTGTAACTGAGACAGCTGACACCAAGGGGTATTCTGTGCCATATAATGTCATGCCTCCCATTAAAACCTGGGTCAGAGGAAGTAGAAGGGGAGATTTTGCCTTTCAAGGTTACTGAGAGACTGACTGGACATCTGGTTTGGTTTTGGGAGGTGGTGAGTGATTTCCTTTGCACTGCTTCATTTCCTTCCCCAGTAAAATGTCTTTATCTAGATCCACAGGTTCTATCACTTCTACTCTTCTTGTTTCTTCTTACTGGAAAGATGTGGAGGGATGCAGGGGTGGGGAGTGCACAAGCAGCCAGCAATGGCTGCTGACTAGGGTCAACCCACCACAGACTGAAAATTAATACTACACAAACACTTGCTAATATATGGATATAAGGTGTACATGTGTGTGTGTGATCTGTAAAACTCGTTATATTTGCAGTATTACCATTGGAGGGTCTTTACTGGGAGGAATAATGATGCATGATGGTAACAGAGGTAGTAACTGATTAATAACAGAGAATAAACTATGTAATACATTTGAGTTCCTGGATAGCTCTATACATCTCTTGCTGTCACTATAAGGCATTTGACAAAACTGGCACTGCTGCTAACATCTAAGATGGATCTCTTGCATGTATACCATATCAAACATCTTGAACCCTGCAAAGGA
The DNA here is from genome assembly GCA_033459285.1 of Clamator glandarius. Lineage (NCBI taxonomy): Eukaryota > Metazoa > Chordata > Aves > Cuculiformes > Cuculidae > Clamator > Clamator glandarius. The sequence continues at coordinate 75,993 of JAUNZM010000989.1, forward strand.
TTATTTACTGGAAATAAGTACAAATTAAAGAACTGAAGAAACTAGACATTATTATTTCTAGGTGCGTGTGCATTAGTTACTGTGGGCAATTTTTTTTCAACCTTTAAAAAATCTGATTAAATTAAATTGAAAGTTCTACCTTCATCCTAATTGCATAAACTTGGTAGTTTTCATGTGCGATTTCCTGAATAAAGTTGTATCCCTTATTAATTAAGAACAGAACACATGTCGTCCAGCCCTATAGGTATGCCTCCCCCATAGCAGTTGCCTGAGTTTTGTTTGGGTTCGCACCACATAACAGTATGAGTAAGAACAAATCAAATTAAATCAAAGTCACATATTTTCTGAGTGATACATTTGTGGAAGCTTTGTCCTGTGACATACACATAAAAGCCTGATAATATTTGCAGCTTTCTTAACCTTCCTTAGCCCAGCTATTTTTTGTCTAATTAAGTGATTCTCCTTTTAATTTCTGGCAGGTAAACTTCTATATCCATAGCTAAAGTAGATAAAATATTTTTCCAAAATTACTTTACAAAGTCAGCGATGCCTGGTCATTATTGACAGGATTTCCCTTCAGCCCGGGTTGTGAATGCAGCCCAGACTGGCAATGCTGGAGCCACAGCGAGGTTCCTTCACTCCATCAAAACTGTGCTTCACTCCAAGAGGTGTTCCAGAGGAGGAAAAGAGAGCTTATTGTAAAACAAAGCTGAAACAATTGAGACTATGTTATAATACATATTTGCTTGCACATTGCTACAGAGAGGCTGGTATAAAACCCTACCTCCACATCTAGATTATTTGTTATGACTTATGTACTAGTATGTCATACTAGTTATTTGTATTATCAGTGTTTTAGTATTTCATAGGCCATTCGTCATGCATGTAATTGTGCAACACATTGCATACGGTATACCACATATTTGGCTGTATCAGTCTTCAGTGTTAAAGGAGCGGCTGCCTTGAATGGGTTTTGATTCTCATCAAGGTAAAGGAGTTGCATGGGAGAGAAGATTAATGCAATACTAAAATGTCAAAGATCTTTGAGCCATTTCAAGTTTCTGTGTGAAGTTTAGGCAATAAGAGGAAGCTCTGACTAAAATTTCATCCAGGTTTTCATACTTTATCTCGAGTAGGTAGAAATGGATTCTTGAGTTGGTTAATAGACTTTTTTTGCACTGAGCAAGCTTCTTTATCTGTTCTGATGATCTTTGAAAGCTCCATGGTGGAAAAGCAGTGTCTTTATCATTGTATCAGTATCAAGGAATAATGCTTCAAGGGTAAATCAAGAACCTAAGTAAGTTCTTTTTTCTCCTCCCTCTAATTCTCCAAGTATTCTCTGAGGCACTCATATCTTTTAACTCTGTCTTTTATAGGAAAAAGATTAACTAATGCAGTGTACAGTACTCTCTCTCAGTGGTAGCAGTAGTTCTGCTTAATTATGGTGCTAATAGCTTCAGGCAGATTTTTGTACTGGAGATATTGTTGTATCAAGCCAAGAAATTACAGGAAAAGAACGTAATGCAGATAAATAATAATTAGATATTAGTAAGTGGGAGACACTGATGATTTTACAATAAATTATAAAATCCTTAGTGGTTTTCAGAAGCTGGTAATTCAGATGCAGTGGATAAGAGTTTTCCACATTGACAACTGTATTAAATCCCAGTGATTACTTTATTGCTTAAGATAGAAAGATGGTGAAGGGTCTGTGGCACAAGCCTTACAAGGAAGTTGTTTAGTCTGGAGAAAAGGGAGCTGAAGGGTGACCTTATCACTCTCTACAACTACCTGAAAGGAGGTTGTAGCAAGGTGGATGTTGGTCTGTATTTTCAAGTTACAAGCATGAGGATGAGAGAAAACAGGTAGTGCCAGGAGTGGATCTACTTGGATATTAAGAGATATTACTTCACTGAAAGGGTTGTCAAGCATTGGAACAGACTGCTTATTGAAGGAATAAGTCATCATCCCTGGAGGTATTTAAATGAGGTGTAGGTCTGGCACATTAGGAACACGGTTTAGTGGTGGGCTTGCCAGTGTTAGATTGACGGCTGGACTTGAGGATCTTAGAGGTTTCTATGATTCTATGATTTTAAGATATTCTTGTCTTGGAATGTCAACATGAGCTTGTTCTTAAAATTCACATAAATTGAAATACTTATGCCTGTAGATGCCATTTGCTTGGTTCTAACTTAAAATTAATTTATTTATTGCTGTTGTAAAAACCACACTAGAAGGAAGGGCATTAAGCATCATTTGCTGTGATAAGCTCTACCATTTGGCTTAGTTCCTTCCAGATAACTTCTGCATGCAGACCACTCTTCTCCCTGATATGACTAATCTTTTCAATAGCTCTATACAGAAACTTGTGTCAGGCTATCCATGTAGAAACTTATAACGCTGAGATGTGAGATTTCTTTCCTTTACTGCATACTTCTGTGTTACATGGCAAACAAATTCAGGATTTACATAAACAGCCTCTGTACGAATAAAAGATGGAACTGTAGGCTATGTCTAACCTACATTTTAAATTTATTTAAAGAAGTAGCTGTGTTTCTGATTAATTTTGTATATATCCAGAGAATACTCTTTGTGAATAATGAAGATAATCCTTATATTAATTATAAATAAATATTTCTCATAGATTTCTTTATCTAATAATTAGCATCTATTTTTGGGGGGTGTTTGTGAAATGTAATAAAGAACAAAGGAAGAACAAATCAAATGAAATTTTAACTCAGTTTCATTAATTAGAACATTAAATTGTGTCATAGTGTATCCCATTTTGCTTTTCCAATGCCTTTCATTAATGGTAACCTCTCTTATGTACTAAGATTAATTCCTACCTTCAGGTAGGAATTGCATGATGCAGAGAGGGGCTATTGGGCAAATAGACTGAAAATATTAAAGACACATGAATACCCTGCAAAAAGCATGACATTGAGGTAATACTCTGAAAGTAATTAAAGGACATAATTGTTTTCTGAGTCTTCCATATAAGTATAATTCTTAACAATGAATTCTATTTATATACTCTGCCATTGTATTCAAGGTGCTGTGCAGGAAATGTATTCTTTCCACTCATGTCAGGGATTTCCTGCATCAGCACTTATCTGAAAGCAGTACTGTGATAAAACTCCTTTGACAGAGCTGGATGCCAACCAGCATACGAAATGCACTGACATAACCATTTTTAACCTGTATTTAATTCCTCGGTAGCGCTACACATATGGCTGTCTCTGGGGTTGTGTTACTAAGATCTAGAAAATACATGAAAAGCAAGAAGAAATGTCATAGGAGGGCAATCCTCTGATTAGCATATTTTCATGAAATGTACATCATTCAAAGGTCACTTGGAGGACAGAGGAGAGATTTGCCAACTGGCTGCATTGTGACAATTCTTCACCTACATTGTAAATTAGTCTCTACTCCAGTATCAAGAATAATTAAGCTGGACAGGAAGAAAGTATAGAGGGATCCTAGGAATTAAGAACATGAAAACAATACTGGAGTTTCAATATCTTCCATGTAGAGAATATTCCAGATTACTTTATAAAAGACTTCACCAGTAGTTGTCATTACCCTTTGCTTCCAGGCGTTATAAAATATTGACAATTTCCCTTCATCACACCACCAAAAACTTTTCCTTTGTTCTCAAATATTTATAGCAGCCTGAAGCTTGATTGAATGAAGTCACTATACTAAGCCCTGCTGACTAACGCAGAAAGAATTCTCACTTTGCGTCCCAAAATTTAACATTGGAAGCCCAGTAAGTCCAGCCATGGGGGTGGTTTGCCTCAAAGGCAGGGAGGAGGTGGGTAGCCTTAGGTGTGGAGGTATGTTTTAGTATTGTAATGATATTACAGTGAAGAGCACAGGTCATTTGTAGACCAGGTTGTCAGAGCAGAAGCTGCAATCCTTCCTCTTAGGAAATAATTAGGCTCCTGTATTTGCAAGGACCTTGATAGCAGGAGTTGACTACACCTACTTCTATACATCCCATCTCCCACTTCAAATGCCCTCAATGCATTCCTTTCTGTTGAAGACCTTGTATTCAGCCCATGGCAAGGAAAGGGGCGGTAGGGAAGCACCTGGGCCAAATTCTCCCTACATTCAGCTCCATTCCCATACTTAACTTTTATTCCCACATTCAGCCTTATTTGCACAAGGGGCAATGGCTTTAAATCTAAATGGGGAAGATTTAGATTAGACATGAAGAAGAAATTCTTCACAATGAGAGTGGTGAGGCACAGAAGCAGGTTTCCCGGGGACATTGTGGATCCTTTTCCCTGGTAATGTTCCAGGTCATATCAGACGGGGTCAGATGGGGCCTTGAGCAGCCCAGTCTAGTCAGAGGTGTCCCTGCCCATCACAGTGGGGGGTGGAACAGGATGATTAAGATTCCTTCCAATCCAGATCATTCTATAATTCTATTATTTTTATTTTCTTTTTGCAAGCTACGAGCTATGAGCTTCCTGAAGCTTAGATATCCTTTGTATAGCTGTAGACAATCTCCCTTCCATTCCAATGGAGAGGAGTGTCATTCAGTTACAGACATGTTATCTGGATCAGTGACATTGTCACTTCCCAGTGTGAGCCCAGATACAGCTCAGTGGCTTTTAAAACCTACAATTGACTCCCTGGCTTTTCTCAGAGGATGTTGCCATGCGGATGTAAAGAAATTGAGAGAAAAGGTACCTCACTCCAAACAAAAATACCAAAACCCTGCTAATAGGCTAATGGCATACTTTAACCAAAACCAGGTAGAGGCACTCAATGAATAATCATTCCAAAATATACAATCACACTCCTAAACTATGGGAATAACAAATCTAATTTCTGGAAATATCCTCTATGTAAAATATTTTCTTAACTCTACTTTTGGTAATGACAGATACACTCTAAGCTTTGTTTGTTAACATTGGAAGGTGATATACTGAACTATTACTCTGTTTTAATATTTACTTGCATTTCTTGGTTTCTTTTGGATGACCTAAGTAAATTATTAGCTGAATATATATTTTGTCACTTCAACGCATCTTTCTGTTTAAACCATCTGAATAATATGTGTTGCTGGAAAGAAAGGCTAATGATTAGGACAAAACACTTTAAGATAGCTCAGTCATTTGAACTGCACACTAGCAAGTTGGCGTTCAGATTATTCTGGGTACCTTGAGTGATTGTCATTATTGATAATAGAGCCATGTTACTGACTGAAGATATAAAGTATCTTTTCCTTATCTGGATAAAACATAGTTTTCAGCATTCACATTAATTAGATAGTGATAGGATATAACTCAAAGTGAGATTCTTTATGATACTAAGCTAGTAAATCATAACAGTGAACAAAGCCAAATTAATTCTCTAGTCTAAGCTGCTCTGCTTTCACTGCCCTAGCCTTTCTTTTCCATGCACAGCCTTCTGTCCTGCAGTGATATGGGTCATGCGCTATTCAAACTAAACTCACGTTGATATCTTTCCTGTATTCCACTGAAATCTGGATCACAACATGGATGGATTGTTTTGTATTCAATGGCAGGTTGTTGTTATTTTTCTGTTCTGTCTCCTTTCTTAGACAGGTATTGAAAATCATTTCTGGTGATCTTAGGACAGTGTTGATCTACTCTGCATTGCATTTGTGACAGATGGTGGATATGGCTCCCGAGTAAGAGTCAAACATAAAATGTAGCCAATTGAATTCTTTCAGTAGGATTTTGAGAACCCTTTTTAAAGCTAGAGTTTACAGAAATATTGTTGAATGAAATATGGAGGAACGATAGTGGAGTAAAAATAAGTTTATTCTTGCCATTGTAGTTTAGTATTCATTGGCTGGGTTATATAAGAGGTTATTGCCATTTTTTCGTAGATAATTGCATGGCAGCTGCCTGGAAAACAATGAATAAAGTTTAGCAGTATGCAGCTTCTTTTCTGATTGCTGGAAGATCTTGACTTCTGACTACGAATACAGTCCTGTTAGATAAGGGTTAGGATTACCTGTCTTCATTTTAAGCTAGGCTTCCTCTTTTCACTGCTAGCAATTACTTTTACTTGACATAAACCCTGATGTAGCCTACGAAGATAAACTGATTTCCCTTCCAGGATTCAGATGAAGTTTTCTCATGGAACAGAGCTTCTAAAAGAATTTCGGATGTATCTTTTTGTGTAATATATAAAATACCTACTCCATTTTACAATGAGATTATGTAAAACTCAAAAAAAATTTCTATAATGTTTGTTGAAAAACTTTAATCTTCCTCTCCCAACTCCCTTTTCCACCATCACATGATATATAGGTTGTAGTAAAAACTTTTCTGGAGAGGAGATTATTATAAGTACAGCATGTTCACTTCAACTTGCTACTAACTACAAAAACAACCATTGCACCAATTTCTTAAATCTGTTCAATGTTATCCAGTGAAGTGTTAAAACATCTAGAGAACTGTGGAGAAAACACCCAGAAGCAGCATTCTATTTCAAATTACAGGTGGACTAAGATCACTCTGATATGTCAGAGGCTTTTGGGTACTATGAAGTAATAGTCATAACTAAGGACTCTACTCATGTTCTTATTAGCAGGTAATTAGTTGAGATAAAAGTTGAATGTTGAATGTATGCAGTGCAGACTTGAAGTTGGTTCTGGAGTCTAATGTAGAGATGCCCTAGGTAAATTTTAAAAGATGAGCACATTTTCCAGCATCCTTCCAGCTGCTTAATGGCTAATTTCTCCTCATTTTCAGCTGTTACAGTTTGTTATTCCTTCTGGCACCTAAAGAGTGCATTTGAAGACACTTCAGACATCCTACAAAACCAGCCAACATGCAATGTAAATAGCCTATTTTTAAGTATACGCAAGTGCTGCTTTCACTCCTAAGCCTAAAAATAGCAGTAATTATCTGTCCTCTTCTCCTTCATCTACCATCTTTTTGCAGCTCTTATGAGTCTTTTTTTTCTGACAGGAATTTCTAGAAATCATTTAGAATGCTGGGAAATTTTATGCTGATACTCACAGTGTTTTCACATCCTGTAGTCTTATAGCTCCATCTGCTTCTGTTATATTTCTATCTCTGGAGAGAGCAGTTCTGACGAACCCAAACAACTTTTATTTAATAATTTGTTTAGAAAATTATTTTGAACTAGTTATTCAGACAAATAAACATACATGACAGCTACCCTTCTTTATCCTAGAGGACTGCAAAAACGTTTCTTAGAGGGTGTGTAACCTTCTCTAACTCTGCAAAGCACAATCAATCTCTCAGACCCTGAAGGAAATCATAAAGGAATTTAAGACATTACTTCTGCTCAGAGAATTAATCTGGCTTGGGTGCTGCCAGCGGAACTCTAAGAGTCTGACTGATATGAAGAAATAGTAATGAATTACAGTTTTTAATGTATATAATTAGTCAATATGTCCTCTCCAAATCAGGCAGGCATACTTGGGGAGATGTAGCAGGGATGAATATATCCAAAACATTACAGATCTGTCTATACTAGCACATTAGATAATAACATGGAAAGCTCCCAGGTAACAATATTCAATCCTGTTAGGAAAATCCCTGCCATTATTTATTTATTTACTTATTTTGTTCTTGTGTCAGATAGAGATTTCTCTTATCTTTCTGGGTATGCATCAGAACATAGTATGGGTTAGAAAGCGATTTCTACCATGAGACTGTTTTCAAAATTGTTTAATAGTGCAGACACAGGCTGTTCCATTCCTCTTGGCCCCAATGCTAGGTCATGGTCTTCTGTTAGTTTAAGCTAGTGAGTTTCCAGCATATTCTTGAATACATACCACCAAAGCACAAATGAGAATCTTACTGCAGTCTGTCACACTTTCTTGAGAGACTGCAATGATGTAAAACTCTCACTGAGACCTGTCAAGAAGAGCATGAGCAGAGCACTAGCTGGTGTTGAAAATTTAATCATTTTGCCACGAGTCTTAGCTAGATTTGATTAAAGATTATTTTAATTTATTAATAAGAGAAAGCTGGGTAGTTTGAGTAATGTTGTTTCTACTGTTGAATATAGAGCCAAGATAAAATTAATAATTTGATAAAGGAGTTAATTACAATAAGAAAAGGTTGTTCTTTTTTCCTCATAGGAAAGTCAATGAGTTCCTCGTGGCATTTATTAGTGGACAGGTATGGTTGGACTTCATGATCCCAAAGGTCTTTTCCAACCTAGCGATTCTATGATTCTATAATTTATGTTTCAGATTTTGGGCTGTAACATGAGGAAATTGGGGCAAGGTGGATAAATTGTCACAGTTCCCAGTGACACTGCAGAAGCTACAGAGCAGTCTTCTGAACTACAGGTGGGTTTTGTTACTGTATTGTTACTTGTACAAAATAACCAGTTCTATATTTAGTATTCCTGACAATACCTGCCTTAAAATGTGTGCTAAGCCTTCTGTCTGGCCTTTTTAGACTTGAATTCAGGTTTTATTTAGATGACTGAAGTTTGTTCACCAGATTTATAGATGTATTTTGACATATATATTTCTGAATATTTTCTCTGGTTGCCCCAGTAATAAAGCAGCTTGCCCTGCTGTGCTGTTGAATACAATTATTTTTATTTCTTTACTGATCTTGAAACTGAATTCATTAATGTGGAGCCATATTATTCTTTATGTGTACTGCTTAATCTGTGGTGTAAACCCAAAAAATCTTTTTCCAACTCATTTGTAAATGCTTCATAAATAGTACATTGCCCAACACCACCCAGTCTGTAGTATGGTTAACATCAATATACATCATTGTGGTGTTTTTTCCACTTGTTGCTGTTTCTGTGGAGCTGATATTCTCAAGGATATTTGATACTGTTATTACAGACACGCAAATATATAGTCTTTGAAGGATCTGGGAATAACTGATTTTTGTGTAAGTCTGTAAAACTGCAAGGAAATGAGAATTTCTTTAGCCTGCCCAAGACTAATACATGAGCTTGCATTTAGCCTGATCCAACCAATAGTGCTAAATAGTTAGGTTTTATTATTATTATTATCTGTGAAGAGTTAGTGGTAAATGAAAACCTGTTTTTTACACAAATGTTGGATGTTAAGCAATGTAATCCTAGGATAAGCAGTACATTTAGCTGCTTAAATCCTTCTAATTTCATAAATTTGATCTTTTTCAATTCTCTAAGTGCTTGTCTCTTCAGTAATAACAGCTAAGCACATCGCTGTCCTTAAAGATTACTTATGCATGTATACTTTTAATACATACAGAAAATCCTGTGAGATGAGAAAACATGGGTTTTTTTCCACGAAAAGTGCAATGACAAAGAAATTAAAATCTCGTCAGAGTGAAATTTGAGTTCTTTTCTGAACAAATAAATGCCTTTCTGGTTTTGGAATTCGGTAAGAAATTTCTGTAGTCCAAATGTTGCTGAATATTATGGCAAAGAAGAACTATTTCAAAAGATAACATTAGCTTGGAAGACTACAGGTAAGAGTAGCTTTTCCACTTCTTAAGTATGAATTGGATTTTATAAAACTTAACGTATTTGGTGAATTAACTGAGTTTCAAATCAAAATATTTACATAGTCCACTGTTCTCAAGTAATACCAACTGCAATTTGATGACTGAGATACTCACTAGAGATATGACATTTAGGGTAAAATACCATTCATAAACCAAAAAAACCTCAAAGAATGCTCTGATCTGGGGATATGTTTTTCACGTACCTGGCTATTTCTCTATTAATCAGTAGGATTTTGATGAGAAAGTTTGAATACGTTCACTACTAGATGGACAAAGACAGTATTTTCTGAGGGACTAGGGAAATTTGTATGAAAAAGTTATAACAATCTCTTTAGCTGACAGATAAGAAGGAACCTTATAGTTTTGTGGCAATCCTGAGGAATCTTTGAATACTGGATTTCTGTCTTTGTAACTATAGAGTAGCAGATTTACTAGGAAAATTACAAGATTTAAAGCCTTGGAGAACCAATGAATTAACTTTTTTCTTAATCTGTTGTTATCTGCCAGCTTCTATACTAACTGTAATTTCTGGAAGACAAACAGAGAGTTTTTGGGTAAGAGCTTTAAGCAGGAAGTATTGTATGAAAGGGCCTACTTTAATACAAAAGCAGAATAAAACAGCATTTTAGAAAATTCTGATTCTCTCTCTGTGCATTGAAAGAGTGGCTGGAGATAACACGCAGAGTGTATGCATCACAACAGTTTCTCATTAGCATCTTAGTGTCTTTTCTGGGGTGGCTTTTGCTTGGTTTCCTTGCTTGACCTGATTTACTATACATCAGCATTTCTTGATCTGGAGGAAGAGGTTGTGTCCAAAGAAAGCTTGTTAGCTATGAAAGCCTCCATTAAAAAAAAAATCAAAGCCTGCCCAGGAATGGCTAAGTGACCAAGGACACAATCCTCATTATTTGACCGATGTTTAAATAAAAACTTCTCTTGTAACTACAGCTATTTTAAATGCCTCTAAGAAAAGATGACACCAGGAAAGGACGCACAGTGGAAAAATGTTTCTGCCCACTAAACTTAAAAAGTCTCACCTTAAAACCAGTTTGTAGAGGATGAATACCAAAAGCAAACATGACTGTTTCTCAAGTGTGAAATTACACGAGAGATGCCTTTCAATAGATTACTGCCATGGGTTTTGGCTTAAGTTTCTTAAAGATAGCTAGAAAATATTAGTCAAAACATTTTGTTCTCCTCAGAAAATCTGTTCTATTATCATTTTGTGAAATCATCTCAATTTTAATCAAAAACTTTCCAAGGGATCAGATTTCAAAATTATTATTGTAGCGTTTACAGTTGACAATGGAATGTTGGAATTTTTTTTTGTTTTTAATTTATTTAAGTTATTTCATACTGGCATAGCCACAGGATCTTGACTGCATTTCCCAGGTGCTTCTTACAAGAAGGAACCCAAGAGCCCGGCAAATATCAGGACCTAGCTTTTGAGGGCAGTATTCAGTTATTTAAACCAGACCTTAGCCTTTATCTTGCTCCATTCTCATGCAACATGCACTACTTCATGCCATTTTTCTATGAGATCAAGACACATTGAATGACATAGGAGAAAAAAAATTAGGGTTTAAATAACATATTTTGCCTGTCCTCACACTATGGGAACTAAATTAATGTGCAAACAATTTGGTGGTGATATTTCTTTGCTCTAGAATGCTTACCTTGGAGAAAAAAAATCAACAAGGTAAACACTCTAGAACTAAGTATCAATAATGATACTATCATTTCAATATTTTTGCTATGATGGTGGAAATTGCTTCCTGTGACAACTGCTGGAAGCCATTTCTCTGTCTGATGGGTTTTTTGGCCCTAATTTAACTGATGGTTACCACAACCTCCAAATATCACAAGCTCTGGTAGCTTCACTGTTGAAATTATTTTCTTTCAGAGGTAGGGATATAGCTGTATTCTGATGCATTTGGACAAAAGGTAACCTACCTTATCTCTTGTACACTGCTAAGAGAAAAAGAGCAGGCTACTAAAAAAGCAGTTCAGAAGAAATTTTAGATTTTTTGGGAGGAGTGCGCAACTTACATTTCCATACACAAAATGAAATGTGCATGGAATCACATTCAGTTTTTAAAATTGTCATGTTAAATGTCATAAATCATTAATGTTTTCTTGAAGAGGTTATATTAAAAAGTCTTTGGCCTGTAACAGAACATTGTATACTTGGATTTCTTTATCAATAAATCATTTCAGATGGATTTGAACTGAGTGGAAATTAAAGTATTTTAAAAAAAAATTTTCTCTCTTTTGGAATATGTGGTATATTATCGTTGCTGTAGTTAACTCATAGTGGCTGCACCTGTTTCTTTGCTGTCTTTACTTCAACAGTAAGTTAATACCAATGCAGTCTTTAGGCATTGCAATGACTGGATTAATTTTTATCTTCTAAAGTTGTGAGAGTCAGCAAGAAAATAACAGAATAGACAGAAAAAAGGTTACATTGTACTCATTTTAGCATATCAAGATAATCAAGCTTGAATTCAGGCAGAGAGATTGTAACCAGCTTTACAAGAAAGAAATCTTTGTGTAACTTTAGAAGTGGGTAGTGGCATAAGAATGATGGCAATGTTTAAAGTGGGAAAATGTGATTTCCTGCTGCTTTACTTAGTTTAAACAATTCTTTTATATATCATAAGTCTGCGAACAATTATTGTCTTTCCTGCTTTATTTTGGAACTTCTAAGTCAGCCTCTGCCAGCCTCCACATTCAATGAGGCTGTGAGTGGTGCAGTGTGTTTGGAGTCAGGATGTAGCTGTGTCTCTCTGCTGCTTCTTGTTCGTAATAATTTTCCTCCGCACTGTTGTGGGTCCTCCAGAAACTGCAGCCACCCTGGGGAAGCACCTGCTTCTCCTCTGCCTGTAGTGCTCCTGCCATTGTTTCTTAACACTACTTTGTCTCCTCCTCCTCTCTTTCTCCATCATTTTTTGCCCTTCCTTAAATAACTTTCTACAGAAGAACCACCACTTTGGCTAAAGAGCTTAGCTATGCCCTGCTCCATTGGAGCCAGCTGGAACACTCTGCATCTGGCATAGAGCATCCTCGGCCTCTTCCTCACTGGGGCCACCTGGGTAGCCATGCACTGGCATCATCTGGGCATCTGCGCTCAGTACAGGGTCTAAATTGGCTGCTGCTTCAAAGTCACTCAAAAAAGACAAATCAGAAATCTCTACAAATTGTTGCAGATACCAGCTGACTACTAGATAATACAGTAAATGACATGCAGAACCGGTAAATGTACAATGATGAATATAAGGAAAAGCACCCTAGACGCTGGTTTGACAATAAAGAACTTCAGATTATGTGGAATTTTGGCCAGAAAAAATGACAGTGAACAGATCAATGCTCAGTCCAAAAACCTACGAAACATTAGGAGAAAACAAAAAATAAATCATAAAATGTCAGTATAAAACTGTGACATCTTGAACACCATGCAGACAGGCCTTGTAATCCCATTCAAAATACTGAAGTACAAAAATACAGAGAAGGGTAGCAATGATAACTAAAGTTACAGTATGATTTTTACAGGGAAATAAACTAAATAGGCCAGGACTCTTCAATGCAAAAAAGCAAAGAAAAAAAGCAAGAGATGACAGGCCTCTGCAAAATCAGGTCTGGTAAGAAGAACGTGAGTATAAACTGTTCATTATTCCTTTTAGCACAAAAGCTTTCAGGTATTCACTTAGATGAGCAAGAGTCACACCACAATGGAGATTGAGTAGGACTCAGAGCTATACTTATACATTTAGTTTAGTACTTATAATGTTACAATTTTAAGTTAAGAGTGTAAGCTTCATTCTCGACCAATAATAACATCCTGTAAGTGTTTGTGAGGGACTATATGACCTGTACAGAATTCAATGATAAAGCCTTTTTAGAAGTTTCCACAAGGTTGCTGCAGGTGAAGTTTTTGCATACACTCCCATGGTGTAGGGATTGGATCCATGTTATGTTGACATCGGTGCAGGTCTCAGACTAGATGAGAGGGAGCTCCAGTTATGACCTGCTCCCCTCATCCTCTTATAGTCCATTCTGAAATGAAAGCATCTGGAGTATCAGTCAGCCCAGCTCATTATCTTCTTTACCTCCTTTCAGCAGTGGCACTGGGAAGGAACATGGTGGGTTGTGTTGCATCTCAACAAACACCCCCCCCGTACCGGACTCGCACCACTCCAGTGAGGACCATTGAGACACAGACTCTAATACAGAGGAAGCTCAAAATGGCAACTTTATTGATTACGCAGTCTGCCTTTATAACCCTGTCCCACAAGAGGCCCTCCTTCATGGGCGTTTCCTAACCTCTTCCCTCACATTCCATGTATCTTCCGCCTCGGCATAATTAATCTATTGACCTGCTCTGCCCACAAATCCCCCTCCCCTTGCAGGAGTAGATCATGTTGAACAGCAGAGGCATGCTGCAGGCCACACATACGTGCGAGGAGACATTGAAATGCACAACTCAGATCATTGGAAGCAATAATAGAAGAAACAAAGCTGCAACACCCCATAAGATCCATTCCTTTAGACTAAACGATGCGAACCAGTCCCATACCCCCTGCAAAGCATCAGCCAGCGCATCCCGCCCCCCCCCCCCTAAATCAGTCCCCGGCCACCAAGCCAAGATAGCCAGAGTTGCACCCGGCCCCCGTTCTACAGTGTATTATTTATTAAAGGTAACTGTCCATAAAGCTAGTACTAACGCATTACTGGCTAGACTACTGCACACGCCAAGAAACCAGGTTACAGTAAAATGAACGATGTTGATAGTTTTCTTCAATTGTTTTTCTGTCAGCTGGTACTCACTCTCACTGAACCAGCTCTTGTATTCCTTCCAGCTGCTTATCAGAAGACTGTCTTTTCTCCTCACCAAACTGGCCTGTGTTTATCTTTCAGTTCTCTGTTTCAAGGCCTTCTTCTCTGCAAAAACATTCTCATAATTCCCCCTTTTTGTTTTTTGATGGCTAAAGCGTTCAGGTGAAACATATGATTGACTTGATGTTGTATACACTGTAACACACAGGAAAATTGTTAAAGCAATTAACACCATTAAAAATAACATTCCTCCTCATTCTTATCAACTGCTTTTGTGGTTGAGGCTTAACAGTTGTCACAGAGCAACATTGCCTGTCCCATCTTGCAGGTGCCCGAAGTGGTCCTGTATCTGTGAAAACACAAGCATAACCTCGTCCCATGTTAGCAGCTTATACAGACCTGTCCAGTGCCCATGATAACTGTGTTTCAATAGCACTTTCACATTGTCTTGCACTTGCTCTAATTTTGACAACATTGTTTGCATATGCTTCAACATTGGCACAATTTTATCATCTCCTGCTAATCTCTAAAGATTCATTAAATATTGCACCCTCATCAATCTGTTTTGAAGTGTCTCTCCTGATTCCCCCCTGCCATGCAGCACTTGGCATATTTTGTCATCGGGATATAAATGATTGTCGAGTCTTGACCTAATAACTGAATACTTCTTTGTCTTCCCTTGGTGATTATCATTGTAATAATTTTAAATCTAGTGACCATGTTTCTGTTTGTTGCTCATTTTTAAGGTTGAAGTGGTAAAATATCCATTCAATAATTTGTAATGAATCATTTGAATTTTCCTGTATCATTGGCCAATTATCGCTAAAGGTTGTCTGCACCAGGACCCAGGAGTCGCTGACAAGTGACTCTGGAATGTAGAGTGTTCTCGCAAATTGGCATTCCCCGAGAGAGATAATGCTGTTAACTGCTCTGGACTTCTTCAAAGCTGAAAGAAAAAAAAACTTAGAAAGGCAGAAGAAGGGGGGGGCGGAGAACTCACACACATACAGCTGCAGGGTCAGGCAGTTTTTGTATGTTTTGCTAGATATTTTAAACGTTTTCCTTCTAAAGCCTTCCATTCCAAAGATACCCAGGTAAATCTACCTGGTTGCCAGCTTAGTGGACGTTTGAGATTGAAAGGTCCCAGAGATATATTTTCAAGATTAATCAAAACGAATTTGTAACTCTCACAAATGTTTGATGTACTTCAAAACACACACACAAACATTCATTTCTCAGCTAGCCGTATACATTCATACAATTGGTTACCACTATTGGATCCACACTTCTACAATGCTACACAGTACCGGGAACATACAACACTTAAAATATGCACATGTATTATCCACTAAGGCCTATATCGATTTCACGTATGGTAAACCCCCTGTAGTCGGCTGTGGCATGAAAAGGGCACACATTTGCCCTACTGCATGATCTGCTGGCAGATATAGGCACATCTAAGTCAAACTCCTTGCACACGCCCACTGCACCCATCCATTTTCACCAGTGTCTTGCTCCCAAAGGTTCCCAGCCATCAAGGCCAGGTCATATATCAGTAGGTATGCTTCCAGCGAATAGTGCAGAACCGCAGTTAGGCTCCAACCTACAAAACACTTGAGGTCATGGTTAGTCAACTACCTGTCTTGTCTGGGTGCACTAAGCGTGCAGGCACCCACTTAATCTCTCCATTTCTCTCTACCGCAGCATATCCTCACCCTAAGACACGCAATTTCCACCCCCGCTCCCATACTGAAGCACCTGGGAATCAAACTTGCAACTGGGGATAGTTAGTCTCTGCTTGCTTAAAGGAAAAATGTTTGAAAATTGGGATGTGTTTGCCGCGTTCATGATGGTTGAGAGTTTATAAGGCTTTTGCTAGAAGAAGATCCTGCTGTCCCCGGGGAATCACCCTTCCAGGGAGGTGTCCTTCCCCCTCCCCTAGCCGCAGCAGTAAACATTTGAGTGTCCCGTATGCTTGCTCCATGATCGCCTGCCCTTGACTATTCCCAGGAATGCCCATTTTCAACTGAATGCCCCATCGTTCTGCCCTTTGATGGGTTAAAGCGCCGTACAGTTGGACCCATTATCTGTTTTTATAACCTCTGGTTTACCCAGCCACACCATACATGTTTACCAGTGTAGAATCGTGGCTCTTGCGGTATTTCTCGCATGCAAGGTGGCCATGATCACTGTGCTGTATGTGTCAACAGTGACCTGCAGGAATCGCCGAAGCCTAAAGGGCACAAATTCCGTAACATCAGTCTGCCAAATTTGGTTTGCCTCAATACCCCTGGGGTTTACGCCTGCTTCGCAGAGGGGACCAGTTTGACAATAAGGGCAGACTTGAACAACTTCTTGCACATATGATCTTGAAATTTTTCATGCCCCTGCCAATGCATCAGCACCGAGATGCAGCTCAGCATGCAGCTGTGTTGCCTCATGCAATGCCCAGGCCTTCGCTGTGGAATCTGCTTGGTCATTTTCTGCCTTATACAATCCAGGGAGCTTTCAATGTGAAGGAGTATGTATAACTGCCGCCTTTTCACTTCAAAGTTGCCCTGCTCGGCACAGTAACATGGCCACTTCCGTAGTGGTGAAATGCATATGGATACGTTTCTGGCAGATGGTAAAGACGTATAGCGAGTCCGTGACTACATTTAGTGGTTGACCTGGGAAGGCAAGGAGCGCCAGTTCTACCCCTTTTGCCTCCAGCCACTGTAACGTGGCCTGTGGGTCATAATGTCCAATATGCTCCCAAATACTGTCTATCTCCCACTCGTTAAGCCTTCTCATCTGTAATATGCAAACCTCAATCCTCCAAGGCACAAGGCACATGTTGATATTGCTGCTCCACACTCCCCTTATCCTTGGCAGCCAGCAGAATGTCATCCATGTAATGTAGGAAATATGCATCAAATACATGTTGTCGGACACTGTCTCATGCATGAGATACCATTATCTGGCAGATGGTGGGGGAATTCTTCATGTCTTGTGGCAATACCATCCATTGATATCGTTTAGCCAGGGCTTGCAAATTAGTACTGGGCACTGTAAAGGCAAATCGCTCCGAATCAGCAGGGTGTAAAGGTATTGAGAAAAACAGGCTTGCACATTCAAGATGATGATTGGCCAGCCTTCCGGTATGATGGACGCTCGAGGCAGGCCCGACTGCAGTGCTCCCATATCTCCCAAGTGAGCATTCACTGCTCGGAGATCGCGAAGCAATCGCCACTTTCCCGTGTCTTTCTTTTTATCATAAAGACAGGTGTGTTCCAAGGACTATTAAATGGGACTATATGCCTGTGATCTAGTTGCCCCTCCACCAAATTTCGCAATGTGCCCAATTTTTCACATGTTCATAGTTCCAATGCCTATTCCCATTGCATTTAACACATCTCTCCCCCACAAAATTAGTGGAACTTGCACAACTAAGGGTTACACTAGAGCCATTTTAAGATGTTCTGTCTTCCCACTTTCGTGTTAATGTTCACTTCAACAGAAGAGGCTGAGTTTGTAGGGACCAAGCCAAATGTTTTTCAGGGATTCTTATGGACTCAAATCCTTGTGAACCATGTTCTACAGAGTCAGCTTGGAACACAGCCACTTTGAACAAAATTAAATACACTATCCAGTTATCCTTTGGTAGTAATACTAGTGGAAATGGTGTTCATAACATTAGTGGAGACAGCATGCATACCCTTGCTTGAATGATTCCAGTACAGCCTGTATCAACGACCCCAGGTAAAACAAAGAGTTCCAACCGAATTACTAATCATCATTCTAATTACAAGGCAGTAAAGCCAACCCCAATGATCTTTTTACATTCCATATTATTGTATGAAGGGCAGGCGATTGCAGCACTACTGTGATGGTGGTAATCACATCTATCTTGGTGCTGTCTCTGATTCTTGCTCTGAAGTGAGAGCTGGTGCCTGCTGTGGAGGCGTCTGTGTGGGTACATGCCTCCGAACCGTGCTTTGCTCCTAGTTTTCCAACAACACTGTCCCGTTCTTATCCCATGTTGATCTACACTAACTGGCAAAATGTTTACCCTGTCCATAGCGAGGACAGATTTTAGGCCCCCTATCCTGGCATTGCATGTGGCAGTCTCTTTTAAAATGTACTTTCTTGCTGCGTCTCCAACATAACATATTACTGTCCCAGATTACAGTCAGGGCAGCAGCTACCAACTGTGCTTGATAGGTAAATAATCCCAGCTGTTGTTGTAGGAGTTTTCAGATCGCACCATATCATTCTATAATTGTCATTAGGATTTTCTTTTTCCTTCTGTAACTGCTTAGCACATCCTTTGATCTATCTATAAACACCATATACGGATCACGCCTGTCTTGGCTTTCCAACATCCGGTATCTTTATAAGAGTTCGACAAAACAAAAAGCCGTATCTGTTGTAAAATTGCATTATTTAAACTGTCTTGATTCTTGAACTGCTACCAATGTTGTTTAAGTGAGCCATTTCCCAACGCATCCACTAATAGTTCCCACTGTAATGACGAAACTGTCCGAGCCCTGTGGTGGCGGGAGCTGGAGGGGTGGGGGCAGAACCCGCTGACCAGGCGGCTCTGCTCCGGAGCAGCCAGCAGTGTTTGGAATGTCCTGTATCACTTTGTAACTAATTAGTTCCTAGTGCAGACCACCGTCAGGCGCACAGATCAAAGACTGCAGTATTTCAACTACTCCCTGCTGCTCTGCCTCCCTCCTGACTGGTGCTCGTTTGTCAGAGGGACGGGGGGAAGTGGATCAGGCTCCTTCTCGGTGTCTCGGACCCGGATCAAAGGGATTGTCGGCCCTCCCGTCAATTTCACACTGATACGCGAATCCCTGGGGCCGCTCTGCAACTGTTGCTTCCAGCCCTAAATCAGCCTGTGCTTGCTGTAAAACCGATTCTTCCTCTGTCATTACTGTTACCAGTTTCATAAGTTTTCTTACATCCTTTAACTTCTCCCCAGAACCCGATAGTGCTATCTCCAACATCTCCTGCTTCGCCGTCTCCCACATAGCTATATCCATCAGCTGCTTACGTCAGCTTTCCCGCTGCACGCTTAGGATGATCAAACGCACTCCCACAGACTTCACTCGCGTATCTATACAACATCTGTTCTCCTTCAGAGCCCACACAACCATCTCCAACATCTTCTCAGCCATGGCTATACTCACACTCCCAATTCCAGTCAGGGCCGTCCGAGTAGCACATCGGGGTCACTATTTGTTGCATCTCAACGAACACCCCCCTGTACCGGACTCTCGCACCACTCCGGCAAGGACCATTGAGACACAGACTCTAATACAGAGGAAGCTCAAAATGGCAACTTTATTGATTACGCAGTCTGCCTTTATAACCCTGTCCCACAAGAGGCCCTCCTTCATGGGCGTTTCCTAACCTCTTCCCTCACATTCCATGTATCTTCCGCCTCGGCATAATTAATCTATTGACCTGCTCTGCCCACAAATCCCCCTCCCCTTGCAGGAGTAGATCATGTTGAACAGCAGAGGCATGCTGCAGGCCACACATACGTGCGAGGAGACATTGAAATGCACAACTCAGATCATTGGAAGCAATAATAGAAGAAACAAAGCTGCAACACCCCATAAGATCCATTCCTTTAGACTAAACGATGCGAACCAGTCCCATACCCCCTGCAAAGCATCAGCCAGCGCATCCCGCCCCCCCCCCCCCCCCTAAATCAGTCCCCGGCCACCAAGCCAAGATAGCCAGAGTTGCACCCGGCCCCCGTTCTACAGTGTATTATTTATTAAAGGTAACTGTCCATAAAGCTAGTACTAACGCATTACTGGCTAGACTACTGCACACGCCAAGAAACCAGGTTACAGTAAAATGAACGATGTTGATAGTTTTCTTCAATTGTTTTTCTGTCAGCTGGTACTCACTCTCACTGAACCAGCTCTTGTATTCCTTCCAGCTGCTTATCAGAAGACTGTCTTTTCTCCTCACCAAACTGGCCTGTGTTTATCTTTCAGTTCTCTGTTTCAAGGCCTTCTTCTCTGCAAAAACATTCTCATAATTCCCCCTGCTCTGCCCACAGGGTTGCTTCATCCCTTACCAGTGCAACCCCTACCAATGTGTAGGGATCCAAAGAACTCCAGGGTCACACATCAAGCCATTTCCAACACACAAACCCCACGGTTTCTCACCCATAAACCATCCAATTACAACATATATTGGTTTCTATTCATAAATCTTATTAATACTTCTGCTTTCACCTCCAGCTATCTATTCTGTGGCTGTGGTGTAACTCTGCTGTATGCGCATACTTGCTTTGATATGCAGGAAGGAGTGACCAAGGGCCAGTTTGGTCATCCAGACAGGCAAAGGAGTGGTGGAGATAATGGCTAGCTTATTCTCCCCCACTCATCAAGAGCATAAGCCTTACTGCATACATGGGCTTTGATGTGGCTGCTGATGTGGAGCGGCCACCAGATCTTTGTCTTATTCCACCCTGTGATTCAGCAAAGCAGCAGCCGTCTTCAGCAGCTTCAAGTGGGACTAGTAAGTCAGCAAGCAGCAGTTTCTTCTGGGCTTTTTTTTTAATGGGAAATTCTTTTTCACACAGTTCTTAACATGAAACTGTGGAACTTATTTCCACTGAAGGTTGTAGAGACCAAACATGTAAATTAATCAGAAAAAAAACCCCAAATTAATGGAAGATAAGACCACAGGGACTATTGAATGCAATCACCTGAGTTAGGATGTCATGAAACCACTGATTCTTGGGAAGGCATGCAAGCAGGTATATCACTTTTTATTTGCCTTAGAGAGCAGGCCTTGTAGGACACTGTCAAAGGCAAGTTATTTGCCAATGGTCTGAATCAATACTGCAGTCTTTGAATTCAAAAGCCAGGCCCTTCCATCAGTTAATGGCAGACACAAATAGTAAGAATGAAAGTGTCTTGTCACAATTATGAGCTGTGTTCTTGTTAAACTGTATGCTTACCTACATGTTTACTCTAACTATGCAAGCTGTAGTGGTAAGATACATAATC